>JALIZH010026292.1:0-16787 GCA_030522465.1 Rhipicephalus appendiculatus
GATATTGGAGAGGGAAAACGCGTCTATCGCATCTCCGTTCGAAAGCGCTCGGACGCACGTGTGACGCAAGCAGCCCTACCCTACATGTGGCGTCGCATCACGACCACTCACTGAACTAAGGCGGACCGGCGGCTCCCATTGAGGGGCGAGCGTTTGCACTGCCATTGAATAAAATAGAGGAGGCGTTGGTATATGTGTATGATGTATATGTTACTGATGTCCAAATATACCGGGTGTCCCAGCTATCTTTAGCCAAGGGTTAAAAGATAGAATTATTTGAGGCAGGCGAGTGAAGTCAGTTGAATATTGCTTACAGCCATCTTGCGCACTACAGGCAATTTTTTGTTTCGTAATGAACTAATTTGTTAATTATTATTAATTTACTAACTTGATAAATATTGACTTTACGCAAGAAATGAGACTTGCAAAGCACGAGAGCGTCTTCAGAAATCCCCATTGCATTATTTGCGATAAAGAAAGTCTTACGCGTACCATTTTTTCCGTGCTGCAAAGAAAGCCCGCGAAATACAAAAAATACCACTTGACTAGCGCATTCGCGCGCCGCGACCGTGCTGCTCTCAGCCGTAGTTTGAGCGAACAAAATCAGCTGCGATCACGACCCGCCGGCTGCGTTGCAGCGGTAGGCCGATAAGTTGGCGGTGGTTTCTTCGCCCGCGCTCTCTACAACTTGCACAGTCACGCGCGCCAACTGGCTGGCAACGGGCCAAGAAACCACCGCCAACTTATCGGCCTACCGCTGCAACGCAGCCGGCGGGTCGTGATCGCAGCTGATTTTGTTCGCTCAAACTACGGCTGAGAGCAGCACGGTCGCGGCGCGCGAATGCGCTAGTCACGTGGTATTTTTTGTATTTCATGGGCTTTCTTTGCAGCACGGAAAAAATGGTACGCGTAAGACTTTCTTTATCGCAAATAATGCAATGGGGATTTCTGAAGACGCTCTCGTACTTTGCAACTCTCATTTCTTGCGTAAAGTCAATATTTATCAAGTTAGTAAATTAATAATAATTAACAAATTAGTTAATTACCAAACAAAAAAATTGCCTCTAGTGCGCAAGATGGATGTAAGCAATATTCAACTGGCTTCACTCGCCTGCCTCAAATAATTCTATTTTTTTAACCCTTGGCTAAAGATAGCTGGGACACCCTGTACCGGGTGTTCAAAGTTAAGCTTTCTCGTTTTATTAAAATTCAGCACTGGGAAGAACATGAAAACCACCTTTGCAGATAACTTATACATCCAGGGGGACACGCAATGAGACAATAAGTATCGCTTTCAGGTGCCCAATTAACTCAGATTCAATAATTAACTTTTTAGTGATTGCAGCAAGAAAGCATGTTTGTATTGAAAAGTTTGAGGCAGTCGCATTTATACACAGATCCATTTGGAAGAATTCTTCTAGCATGTCTGTGCTCCGAGATATCCCGCTGCAAAGTTTAATTGTGGTTTACCTGATTACGCATGCGAGACAGTCAGCGGCGGTGCAATCTCCTCCCCGGTGGGCCGTGGCAGTTGCTTGGGTCGTTTAATCTGATAACGGGTCGAAGGCACAGGCAAAGATGATAACCTTTACCCTTTTGCTACTGGCTGGCGATAGCAAGCAATGACTGTTCGTCACATCGGGGAGGAACATTGCGCTGATCCACAGCGCCCTGCATGCGTAATCAATTAAACTTTGCAGCGGGATATCTCGGAGCACAGACATGCTAGAAAAATTCTTCCAAATGGAACTGTGTATAAACGCGACTCCCTTCAACTTTTCAATATAAACATGCTTGCTTGCTGCAGTCACTAAAAAGTTAATTAATGAATCTGAGTTAATTGGGGTCCTGACAGTGATAATTATCTTCTCACTTTGTGTCCCCCCAGGATATATATTGTGGGCATTTGTTATGCGCTTATTCTCATCTGTACATTATCATAATCATCATCATCCATTTTGTCTCTCTGTCCTCATCGTCACCGAGTGTCATCACCATCATCATCGTGTGTGTGCGCGCTCTGCCACAGGCTGCCTGTTCGCTGCCGAGTCCTCGGGCAGAATAAACGCCGTCTAACCCAAGACGTCATACGTGGTGGAGGTGAATTTTCGATCCCCGGTCCTCTAAAAGCCCCCCTCTACTCCCTGGAGCTTCGTTCAGGCCGCCGCTTGCGACCGCTGTCCGCCAACATGTCGCAGAACGAGCCTGCCGGCGCTGCTGCCATCTCCAGCCCACCGTCGCAAGCCACGCCTCCTGTTTACGTACATGGACACCAGCGTGACCCCCCCTCTCTTTGCCGGTCTTCGCGGAGAAGACGTGGGGGACTGGCTCGATGAATACGGCCGCGTGAGTGCTGCTAATCGGTGGGACGATACCGCCAAGCTGCGTTACGTCTCTTTCTATTTAACTGGTGTCGCGAAGACGTGGTACTTCAACCACGTCATCGACTTACCCGACTGGGCTACCTTCGAGCAGCAGCTCCGTCATGTCTTTGGCACACCTGCCATTCGATCCGCAGTCGCGAAGAGAACTCTCGATACTCGCCAACAACATCCCGGTGAGTCGTACACGTCGTACATCGAGGACGTTCTTGCGCTCTGCCGACGTGTCAATTCGTCCATGCCGGAGTCGGACAAAGTACGCCATATTTTGAAGGGTATAGGTCCTGTTGCCTTTAATGCCCTCGCTGCACAGAACCCGGCTACCATCGCCGACGTCGTCGCAACATGTCAGCGCCTCGATGCCCTGGACTCGGTTCGTCTGCAATCAGACATTGGCCAACACCACTCCACGACTCAAGGTCACCTCCGTGACCTCATCAGGGACATCATACGCGAGGAATTGCAGTCCATGGGCTTCTCACCTCCTTCGCCATATTCTGCACAGTCTCCTGGAGCGGCCTTGCGCGACATCATCCGGGAGGAGATCACATCAATGACCTGCCCTGCCCACGTCCAGGCACCCTCTTCTCGACCCGTACCAACCTACGCGCAAGTTGCTGCCGCGCCTCCTAGCGACGCAACCATGACGTTGGCGCCACCATCGTACGTGTCGGTCCCTGCCGCGCCTACCGTGAATTTCCATTCGGTACCGCCTGGCCCTTCATCAGCCCACCTGACTGCACTCTCTCCAGGTCCTGCGAACGCCTTCTACTCACCATCCTGGCGCTCGTCCCGCCCAGTATGCTATTACTGCGGGTATCGTGGCCACATTTCTCGTTTCTGCCGCAAGCGCCAGCAAGACGAGCGTCGGGGTTACGACATGCGTGAACGGGATTTTACCTCTCCAGCTTCCTATCAAGGTCAGCGTTATTCATCCCCTCCGCACCGATCACCATCTCCACCCGCATCTAGTGCACCACGGAGCGGCCGGAACTCAAGACGCCGCTCACTTTCGCCCTTTCGCCGCTCCTCCTCTCCACTTCGACCAGCCTCATTCGTCACTGACAATCCCTCGGAAAACTAAGTGATGCAGTTTCCGGAGGAAAAACTGCATTACAAATTAGGACTGATATTCCTCCATCAGGCCCGTGCAACATGGTTTTTGTGGTAGTGGAAGGTGTGCGCGTCGATGCTCTGGTGGACACGGGTGCGACATTTTCGGTTATGCGTGCTGCATTGTGCCAACATCTGAAGAAAGTGATGACGCCTTACGATGGACCCACGTTAGTTGCTGCCCAGGGGAACACCATTCGCCCTTCCGCTTTTTGTACTGCCCGTGTTTTTATCGACGGTATCCGCCACCACATCCAATTCGCTGTCCTGACCCACTGCTCTCACGAACTAATTTTAGGATGGGATTTTCTGTCTTCTGCTTCCGCGGCTATTTGTTGTGGACAACGCGTCGTCCACCTCGCTGACACCAACTACATGCTCGACGACGACCTCCACAAGCCACTTCGTCTGGTTGCTGCGGAAGATACCGAGTTACCACCGCATAAAGAGCAAATTGTGGCTATTACCTCTAAAGACATCGACCATGGCGATGTCTTGGTCTCACCATCATTTAGTTGCGTTGGTAAAGGCATTGTTCTCGCGTCCGGCGTGGTTCGTTTTCGCAATGGCTCTGCACTTGTCACTGCCGTGAATCCAACATCAGAAAGAATCCTACTTCCACAGAGCACCACGGTGGCCTGCGTTACCGATCCCGAGCCTGCGTGCGTCGTGCCACTTCAAGCCGTTGCCTCCAACGACCTCCCTAGTGGTGAGCCTGCTTCTTCTTCCGCCTTTACTGCAGCCATCAGCAACGACTTGACAGCTTCACAGACGCAACAGCTGCTCGCTTTGTTAGAGAAACACGCAAGTTCTTTCGATGTTTGCTCGTCGACGTTGGGCCGCACTACCACTACAACGCATCGAATCCAGACAGTCGGAACATCAATTGTACACCGCCGGCCCTACCGCGTGTCTCTTGCTGAGAGAAAAATTATAGAAGAAAACGTGGCTGACATGCTCAAACGGGAGGTAATTCGCCCCTCAGCTAGCCCTTGGTCGTCTCCTGTGGTTTTGGTTCGTAAGAAGGATGGCTCCGTGCGCTTTTGCGTTGATTACCGTGCACTCAATAAGATCACTCGCAAGGACGTGTACCCCATGCCACGCATTGACGACGCCCTCGATTCCCTACAAGGCGCGGAATACTTTTCAAGCCTCGACCTGCGTTCAGGATACTGGCAAATTCCCATGCATGAAGACGACAAGGAGAAAACGGCATTCGCAACCCCCGATGGGCTATACGAATTCAACGTGATGCCTTTCGGGCTGTGCAACGCGCCCGCGACTTTTGAGCGCATGATTGATACCGTGCTGCGCGGCCTCAAATGGAAGACCTGCCTCTGCTACCTGGACGACATTGTTATCTTTTCGTCAACGTTTGCTCAGCACCTGCACCGCTTGGATGAAGTTTTGACGTGCCTTGCCGGCGCTGGTCTCCAACTCAACACTAAAAAATGCCGTTTCGCCAGCAAAGCTATCAAGGTCTTGGGACACGTCGTGAGCAAAGACGGCATTCGGCCGGATCCGGACAAGATTACCGCGGTCCTTCGCTTTCCGCGCCCCGAAAGACCGAAGGAGTTGCGAAGTTTCCTTGGCCTCGCCTCCTATTTCCGTCGTTTTATACGGAACTTCGCCTCAATAGCTGCTCCACTACACCAGCTACTTGCTTCCGACGTGCCCTTTCTCTGGTCTGAGGAATGTCAAACGGCTTTCGACCTGTTAAAGGGCGCCCTCACGTCCGAACCTGTACTCTGCCATTTTGATGAGGCCGCACCGACTATCCTACATACGGACGCTAGCGGCCGCGGTATAGGTGCCGTTCTTCTGCAACGCGACACTTCTTCACAAGAGAGAGTAGTTGCATATGCCAGTCGAGTACTAACCGCTACCGAAAAAAACTATACTATAACTGAGCAGGAGTGCTTGGCTGTCGTTTGGTCAGTGCAGAAGTTCCGTCCCTATCTCCACGGCCGTCATTTCACAGTCGTTACGGACCACCACGCTTTGTGCTGGCTCTCCACTCTGAAGAACTTGTCTGGCCGCTTGGGTCGGTGGATCCTACGTCTGCAGGAGTATGACTTTGACATCATTTACAAGTCTGGCAGAAAACACCAAGATGCCGACGCCCTTTCCCGCTGCCCGCTTCCTTCTACCCAGCTCAGCGTCGGTCAGAGTTCGAGCGTCACGTCTACCGCAGCACCCTCGCTCGCCTCGATAGACCAGCTATTCTCGGACGACAAGCACACATTTAGGTCCTGCCAGCAGTCTGATCCGTACTGTAGGCGTATTATGGACCACCTCTCTGGAGTTTCCCATCCACCTAACGCGCGACTTCGTCGTCAACTCTTGCAATTTAAGCTGGAGAATGGTGTTCTGTACCGCCACATTTACCACCCTGATGGTCAACGCTGGGTTCCTGTACTACCACGCTCTCTTCGAGTTCACGTGCTTAAAGCCTTCCACGACGATTTGACTGCCGGCCACCTTGGTTTTCAAAAAACTCACGACCGCATTCGAAGTCGTTTCTACTGGCCTGGAATTTCTACTAGCGTAGCGCGGTACGTCGGTTCCTGCGTCCCATGCCAGCGTCGTAAAATCCCGACATCTGCACCTGCCGGGCCTCTGCAGCCAATTCCATGCCCAACAACGCCATTCGAGGTTGTAGGTATCGACCTTTACGGCCCTCTTCCCGTCACTTCTACTGGCAAACGATGGATAGTGACCGCCGTCGACCACCTCACACGCTACGCAGAGACAACCTCTGTGCCTACTGCCTCAGCTTCGGAAGTTGCCGACTTCGTTCTTCACGCCATAATTCTCCGCCATGGGGCTCCTCGCATATTGCTGAGCGACCGTGGAAGGGTGTTCCTGTCACAACTGTTAAATGAAGTACTGCGCGCTTCTGGAACAACTCACAAGACAGCTTCAAGCTACCACCCTCAGACCAATGGTCTCACCGAGAGATTCCATCGTACTCTTGCTGACATGATAGCCGTCTACATCAATCCGGACCACAAAAACTGGGATACCCTTCTTCCATTCCTCACCTTCGCTGACAACACGGCCGTTCAGCGCACAACCGGATATTCGCCGTTCTACCTCGTTTATGGACGTCCCCCCTACTTCCTTTCTGGACGTGTCTTTCTTCAGCACCACTATCAACTCGTCTCCGTCTTCCAGCGAAGAATACATTTCAAGACTCGCCCAGTGTCGCCATCATGCTCAAATCAACACAGAAGCGAGACAACAAGACCGGAAGATCACTTACGACGCATCCCACCGCGATGTACTCTTCCGACCCGGTGACGAGGTGCTGCTTTTCACACCTATTCGCACACCTGGTCTGTGTGACAAGTTCCAGCCACGCTTCATCGGGCCTTACACAGTTCTCGAGCAGACTTCGCCCGTTAATTATCGTGTGACACCACTTGTTGTCCCAACAGACCGCCGTCACCGCAGCACAGAGATCGTGCACGTTTCTCGCATGAAGCCTTTCATGCGACGGTCCTTGTCACTTTGACTTGCGACGGCCAGGATGGCCGCTTCCATGTGGGGGAAATTAGTGTGGGCATTTGTTATGCGCTTATTCTCATCTGTACATTATCATAATCATCATCATCCATTTTGTCTCTCTGTCCTCATCGTCACCGAGTGTCATCACCATCATCATCGTGTGTGTGCGCGCTCTGCCACAGGCTGCCTGTTCGCTGCCGAGTCCTCGGGCAGAATAAACGCCGTCTAACCCAAGACGTCATAATATGTTATCTGTAAAGGTGGTTTTCATGTTCTTCCCAGTGCCGAATTTTAATAAAACGAGAAAGCTTAACTTTGAACACCCGGTATATACTATGTCACTGATGCAGACTGATGCAGACTGTATTAGTTATTAGGAGGTGAAGACCTCCTCAGGATTTTTAGCCTTTAGTCTTTGCCTCCCGCAGGCAAGTGCTGCATTATTTTTCCCGCAAATAAACAGTTTTCAATGTTCAATATCGAACTATCGATTGTAGAAGAAACTAGCGATAATGCTGTCGATAGGAAGTTTCATAGTTCTATTGACAGTACAAAAATGGACCGCGCGAACTCATTGCACCATAAATTTGATTCCCTAAGTGCATGGTAGGGTATGGTGGAGCAGCAGGAGCAGGCAGAAGGGCAAAAACGTTGACATGCTTGCGTTCCTTCAGCAGAATGATTGGCTGACACGTGAATATTGAGCGGGACGCCGATAGAGATGGTCAGTTGAAATTTTTAATCGATTAATCGTTAATCGTTCGTCGATTTAGCCTTTAATCGATTAATTGCTTTCGATGTGATGTTTTAATCGATTAATCGATTAATCGAATTTTTTACGTGTGCTTTCAAAAAGGTATCTCATTGTCTGAGAAGCCTATTAAAGGTTCAAAGAGATTCAGGCTCCAGAATCAGTCATTACTCATAAATTCTTGGTTTCCAAATAGCTTTTTTTTTTTGTTCAAATTGTCCGCTCCATTTTCGATATTCGTAGTCTCTGTTTATCAATTCTTAATATTTAACTTTATTCTTTCATCGCTCTCATCATTTTAACAGGCTTAAGCTAACAAAATTTAACTATTTTTTAGAACTACCCGGTACCTGACCAATCCCCAGCGCGGGTGTGTGCCACAGATACAAGGCTGTACTCTACTACTCTACTGTACTTTGGGACGGCATCTTTTCTACGTTTGTCCGTTAGATATTGCGGAAGCCCTCAATAATACTGTTACATCCACAGTAGGGGTACATACACGGCGTAATAATACTATCATTGCTGACTGACGGGATCTCTTCATCGAGGTCACCCATGCGAAATTGCACAGCAACGTACTGGCCTCAAACAGACCATTGGTACAGGCGCCTGCGGGAAGTAGAGCAACATGAGCTTCTGCCGCCCGGTTAAAATGAACGGCAGTAGCGCAAGTGTACCTCACATATTTCACCTCGTCGCTGCCTTAACTCGGCGCTACGCGCACATATTCAATCGCGCGTACAGATGGAACTGTAAAAAAAAAATAATAATAATATTATTATTAATAATAATCTGGTCTTCTACGTCCCAAAGCCACGATATGATTATGAGGACCGCCGAAGTGGGGGGCTCCGGAAGTTTCGACCATCTGGTGTTCTTTAACATGCACTGACATCGCACAGTACGCGGGCCTCTATCACTTCACCTACATAGAAATGCGACCGCCGTGCCCGGGTTCGAACCTTGCGACCTTCGGGTCAACAGCCGAGCGCTGTAACCACTGATCCACCATGGCGAACCTCAGAGTTAAATAAGATAGATCATAGACACAGCTGGCGAAGAAACTCGCTAGTTTATCAAAGTCAAGGAGAGCAGATTCTGTGCGATGAAACAGCGCGGAGCCGAAAACGAACACAAACAAAATAAGCAACTAGGTAACGCGATCGTACGTCTGAAATGTACAGAAAACAACCAACTTCTCTGTTGGGCGTTGACGCACCGCCTTGCTGCTTTCATTCAATGAAGCCATAGCGCTGAAAAACACCTGGACAAAGGAAGGGGTCCCGCCAAGGGGACCGAACTTTTTCAGTGAACATAAATTATCAACAGTACATCCTTTTGAAATATAAGAATCGCTTGTGTAATTGAAGAGCGACTTGATTTTCGAGATAAGTTACGCACAGGCTCTTGGCTAAGTAGCGATATACTGATAGCTTACCTGAAAAGGCGGATTGGTGCCTTCGGGAACGGGATCCTCAACATTGTAATTTTAGTTATGACCATTTTTCTTTGGAGGATGACTCTTGGCACATTAATTAAGTTCGCGGGAAGCAGCTGATATCTTAAAGGGCCCCTCCCGCGTTCAAAAACAAGGGAGTTGTTCCCTCCTCGCCTTCGCTACCCTTGCTACAGGCGATATATCCTCCTCGTCACTTATTTCTTAAAAGCACGTGAACAATGTCAGCACTAAGCGCTCGAGCCTATCAGGATTTCGCGCTGCTCGGCTACATACAAAATTATCGCAGCTTGCGCACCCGGAAACATACAAAATCAAGCGAAATCAGTTGATCGCGCACGATAGTCATGCGAGACAAGGAAGAAAGGATGGGCGGCTGCATGCCAAAGCAGTGCAGGAGACAATTCACATCCGATATTTCGCGTATATGGACCAATCGAGAGCATGTATAGTATGTAAGCCACGGGAATCACTGTCTGCGTCACCAAAGGGCGCAAGAAAGACGAGAAACGCCAGGAGAGAATAATGCACTCGTTTTCTTGTATTTTGAGAGGCTGGTGAGGGGCCCTTTAAAAGTTTCCGTCGCTGGCTTCGAGTACGGTTTACCGCCTTTATAAGACATCGCAGTCGTCGTTTTCGAATCTTCTGTAAACAACGTCCACACCGTGCACCTCTTGCGATTGCTTGCCATTACGAAATGACAAAGGAAACAATATACACACCAAAATGTAATAATAACGCAATATAGCAAGTAAGTACCACGTGTACTTTGCCGACGGTTAACTAGCGCACGATGGAAGAAAGGGGGGGCGAGATGATGTGAATGCTGTAAGCTGTGAGCGGAGAGAAGCGGACAAGTGCATTTTTGCCTCGTCGGGGTGGGGCCACCTCCTGCCCGCGCTTGAAGCCTTGGGGAGGGCTTAGAGTTGGACACCGTAAGCGACGGAGACCAGGGCGAGTTCATTTCTGCCTCTATGGGGTAGGGCCGCAGACGGTTTTGTGCTCATTCCACTAGCGTACAAATATGCGCTGTAGTTAAAGAGACTATGTGCTCTCGACTTGTGTCTCGGCATCGCTCGCCTCGCACTCACGCGCACCAGCCAAGGGGCGGCATTGGGGGTTGGGGTGGCAGTTGCCGTAATCGATTAATCGAAGAGCTTTAATCGATTAATACGATTCATTGAAAGGCGCAAATAGATTATGATTAATCGATTAACCATGCACCTTTAATCGATTAACCGATTAATCGTTCATCGATTTTACCATCCCTAGACGCCGAGCTAAAGCCCCGCCGAGCGCGCCCTTTGCGCCATCTCGCTGGTAATGCTGAAAACACGCTGAAAACAAGCTGTATATAAGTAGCTCGCCGTTTGAACGTTCAAGGACGTGCGATTTTGTGGCTCAGCGATTAGCGCCGCGCGCTGCGGAGCGAGAGGTCCCTCGCTCGATGCCGCTCGTCGGAAATATTTTTCTTTATGGCTTTTATAAATATATAGATACATATACATATGCGGGACGTGAAGCCGACGGCAAAACCAGCCGAGAGCGTCCATATAATTGCTGTCGCAGTAAAATATCAAAAGATAAGTTCTTAATTGTAAGGTGTAACTGGTTACCTTTGAAAATGAATTTATTTATCGACATATTCCGGCACTTTTATAGCGTGGCAATAGTTTATTTCTTTTGCCAGAAGAATGCTCATAAGTTAAGCGAACTGAGTACTGCATCGAGTAGGCTACCGCAAATTTTATTCAATGCTGTGATCCCGTGCTGTCACCCGAACGAAGATGTATTCAAAGTTGCATTATGTGTGCGAACGAAGATGTATTTATGTGTGAACAAAGATGTATTATGTGTGCGAATGAAGATGTATTTCATTTATTGATGTAACCCCCCTGCTGTAACGCCTTCGGGCGCTGCGGGGTATCTGATGAATAAAGAAAAAAAATGATTTGGTAATATCGCCGCCCAACATCAGCATAATTATTCGTAGCGCTATTGATTAAACTCTCGGCAGCAATACTCCTGTTGGTACTATTGATTCCACTGTCGATACTATCGATAGTCTATCGATAGTAGAACTATCGATAGCTTCTTTGCACTATCGATAGTTTAGAAAAAGCTATCGATACTATCGATAGTCCACTTACCGATAGTTATGCATCACTAGGAGACAGAAAATTAGGTGGGCAAATGACATTAAGAAGTTTGCAAAGTATAACATGGCAGCAGAAAGCAATTGGCGGAAAATGGGAGAGCCTTTGCCCTGCAGTGGGCGTAGTCAGGCTGATGATGATGATGATGATGATGATGATAGCGGCTTCACAAGTCACAAAACAAATAATCGACATAGACGTCATTGTTCTCTCAGGCGACGATGCTTTTAGTGAGAAGCTCGATCCATTTTTTTATCCTGGATTTCTCTCCTTAGCAGCATGTTTCAGGTCATCCATGCAAATGAACTCACTCCTGTTTTCATTATCTTAAGTTGACTGTGTCCTATCACCTATCAGAAGCACAGCAAAGCATCGATATGAAGCCAGCTTGTTTATGGTAGTGCAGGAAAAAGAAAACTACCGTGCACCGGCTGAGCTTGTCCACCATTTTTGGGGGGGGCTGGGCACGGAATGAGCCGGGCATGGAAGAGTCAATGAAAAATTGCACTCTTGTGTAGTATGTCCCGAGCTGTCATACTACCAAATGAATCCAACAGCCAATTAGGCCAGGGAAAGCGTAGGGCCAATAATTCTTGTCTTTAAGTGTATTCATTTCAATTTACATCAATAATATATTATTGAAGTAAATTGAAATGAATTAACGTTGACGAAAAAACACCATTTGCATCACACTAAAGGAAATGCTGATTTTTCGTCCCCTTTGATTCATTTAAATGTAAATTAACAATGAACTGCAGTTAAAGACAACAATTAATGGTCCATACATTTTTTCTAGCCTATTTATCTGGTGGATTCATTAGGTTGTGTTATACAACGAAATGAGCCTCTCCTAAAAAATTTTCCTTCTTTCGTTGCAGCTGTCATACAACATCACTTGGTTCTGCTTCATAGGAGGACACACCAGAGAAGGCATACCTGCGAGCCTGTGCAGCGTGGTTTCCTGCACTGCATTCATCATCAAGAAAGACCATAAAAAATTGCCGCAATCAAGGTGGCGACTTCAAAAAATGAATGCAGAGTTGAAGTCAGTCCTAGACTCACTGATGAAAAAAAACATCCTCCTGAAGGAGCAAGTAGACTGTCTGAGCAGTCTTGGATCTGCCAGCAAGCACCTTCTTGAGAGACAAATTGCAAAGTGCATAGGGGCCACCACAGCAAAGCAGTACACACCTGAATTAAGGGCATTTGACCTCACATTGAACATTTATTCCTCTGGTGAGTACACCTATGTGAGAAAGGTTTTTGATACGTGCCTACCACACCAAAGAACCATGAGGAAATGGTATCAGACTGCTTATGGTAACCCTAGATTTTCAACCGAGGCCTTTCATGCACTCAAGATGAAGTGAACTTAACCGTCTATTGCATGAATTATAATAAAATCAATTGAAAAATCATTTGATCATTTTTTATCATTAACTACATGAAGAATAACACGTACAAAAATTTACAGATTAATTGTGACATTATTAAAGAAGATAAAGGTTTGTGCCAAAAATGGCACACTATGCAAGTGGGCGAGCAAAGTTGCTGCCATGGCTGAAAAACAAAATCTCACTGATTGCGGTCTTTTTAGCTTGATTTGTGGAATAAAGCAATGCAATTGCTTCCTGTGTTCAGGCATAATTGAAAATTTTGGTTAGTGCATCTGACTGCCGACATCTACGTGCAAGATGGCCGCTTACGCGTTTGGCTCTTCGCATGGTGCCGCCTTGCTGTACTTTCCTGCCCGAATTTCCAACTGCTGACTTGTGGTTGTGAGCGTCAGTTGCCGACAAATCGTAAAAGCTAAATATTGCCACGCGCTATTCTTATTTTCACTTTTGTTGTATTCTGTTTTCGCCCACAGAGACCGTCAGCAAAGCTCGGCTCAAACCGCGCCTTATTGTTCTAGAACCTTCGCGATTATTGTAGATCGTTTTGTTAAGATTGCACGCAAGACGCGACCACTCGAGATTATTCCAGAGCTTGCGCGATGACCTGTGATAAGGCTAGAATGTTCGACGCGTGATGCATAAAAGCCGGCGCGCTCCAACGATGTTCAGTTCATCGACGGCCGACGCTCTGTTCGCCGCTATCGGTGCCAGCGTGTATTGCTGTAATCTGACTTTCAGTTTACCGGCCACAAGTTCGGCCTAATAAACAGTTTCATCTTGAACATACCGACTGCTGCTTGGGTCAACGTCACGACCACGTGACATCTGGTGGAGGTGCTGGGTACACGGCTTGACGGGGGCGTGCGGTACATGAAAGAGGCAGCACCTCCACCAGATGTCACGTGGTCGTGACGTTGACCCAAGCAGCAGTCGGTATGTTCAAGATGAAACTGAACATACCGTGTACCCCCCTCCCACGGAAGGACGTGTACCCCCCTCCCACGGATAGACGACGCCCTGGATCGACTCCACAACGCAAAGTACTTTTCGTCGATGGACCTCAAGACAGGCTACTGGCAAATCGAGGTCGACGAGAGAGACCGAGAGAAGACTGCCTTTATCACACCAGATGGCCTCTTCGAGTTCAGGGTAATGCCCTTCGGTCTTTGCTCGGCGCCTGCGACGTTCCAACGTGTAATGGATACCGTACTGGCAGGCTTGAAGTGGCAGACTTGTCTTGTGTACTTGGACGACGTCGTTGTGTTTTCCTCAAACTTCGACGAACACCTCCGGCGCCTTGAAGCTGTACTTCAAGCAATAAAGACTTCCGGACTCACCCTGAAGCCACAAAAGTGCCGCTTCGCCTACGAGGAGCTCTTGTTCTTGGGCCACGTGATAAGCAAGTCCGGAGTACGCCCCGACCCGCAGAAGACAGCCGCCATCGCTACATTCCCGCCACCCGCCGATAAGAAGGCCGTGCGTCGATTTCTCGGCCTGTGTGCCTATTACCGGCGGTTCGTTAAAAACTTCGCCCGCATCGCCGAGCCTCTCACTAACCTCACCAGGACCGAAGTCGACTTCAAGTGGGAAACGCCGCAAGAGGAAGCATTTCAGGAACTAAAACGACGCTTGCAGACGCCTCCGTTACTTGCGCATTTCGACGAACACGCCGAAACAGAAGTACACACCGACGCAAGCAGTGTAGGACTCGGCGCCGTTCTTGTGCAGAGGACTGACGGACTGGAAAGGGTCATTAGTTATGCTAGCCGGTCGCTATCAAAGGCAGAGGCCAACTACTCCACAACAGAAAAGGAGTGCCTTGCCATCATCTGGGCTACATCCAAGTTTCGCCCCTACCTTTACGGCAGACCCTTCAAAGTTGTGAGTGACCACCACGCCTTGTGTTGGCTAGCTAACTTGAAAGACCCTTCTGGTCGCCTCGCACGGTGGAGCCTGAGACTTCAAGAATTCGACATTACCGTCGTTTACAAGTCCGGGCGAAAACACTCCGACGCCGACTGCTTATCTCGCGCCCCCCGTCGACCCGCCGCCTCAGGACGACCAGGAGGATGACTTCTTCTTGGGAACCATAAGTGCCGACGACTTCGCCGAACGACAGCGAGCCGACCCGGAACTCAGAGGCCTTGTGGAGTACCTTGAAGGCAAGACCGCCATTGTTCCGAAGGCATTCAAGCGAGGACTCGCTTCGTTTTTCTTGCGAAACGGCGTTCTCATAAAGAAGAATTTCTCGCCACTTCGAGCCAACTACCTTCTCATAGTGCCTTCAGCATTGCGACCAGAAGTACTCCAGGCACTACACGACGACCCGACGGCTGGACACCTCGGACTTTCTCGCACGCTCGCAAGAGTACAGGAAAAGTACTACTGGCCGCGCCTTGCCGCCGACGTCGCCCGCTACGTAAGGACGTGCCGAGACTGTCAGCGACGGAACACACCGCCAACAAGACCAGCAGGCTTCCTTCAGCCGATCGAGCCTCCTCGGCGACCGTTCCAGCAGATCGGGATGGACCTTCTGGGGCCGTTCCCAACGTCGACTTGCGGAAATAAATGGATCGTCGTAGCCACCGACTACCTCACCCGCTACGCCGAAACAAAAGCCCTGCCCAAAGGCAGTGCCGCCGAGGTAGCCAAGTTCTTCGTTGAGAACATCGTCCTTCGACACGGCGCCCCAGAGGTTCTCATCACCGACAGAGGTACGGCCTTTACGGCTGACCTAACCCAGGCGATCTTGGGATACAGCCACACAAGTCACCGCCGGACCACCGCGTACGACCCACAGACCAACGGCCTGACCGAGCGTCTAAATAAGACCATCGCCGACATGCTGGCCATGTACGTCGACGTCGAACACAAGACGTGGGACGCCATCCTTCCGTACGTGACGTTCGCGTACAACACGGCCGTACAAGAAACGACGCAGTTGACGCCATACAAGTTGGTCTACGGACGGAGCCCGGCAACGACGCTCGACGCCATGTTACCAAACGTGACCGACGAGGAAAACATCGACGTGACCACCTACCTACAGCGCGCCGAAGAAGCACGACAGCTCGCCCGCCTACGGATCAAAAACCAGCAGAGGACTGACAGTCGCCGCTACAACCTTCGACGACGCCACACGGAATACCAACCCGGTGACCGTGTATGGGTGTGGACGCCAATACGCCGACGGGGACTCAGTGAGAAGCTTCTTCGGCGATACTTCGGGCCGTACAAGGTGCTTCGACGTCTCGGTGCTCTGGACTACGAGGTCGTCCCGGACGGCATCACGAACTCTCAACGGCGCCGTGCGCGACCTGAAGTCGTCCATGTCGTGCGCCTCAAGCCGTATTACGCGCGTTAGCAAACCCGAGGACTGCACTTATTGCTTAATTATTGTACGTTCTTTCTTTATTGTTGTGATTTATTGTTGCATGCATTTTCCCCCGTGTTCTGTTTTAAGCATCGGGACGATGCCTTTTCAGAGGGGGGCATTGCCACGCGCTATTCTTATTTTCACTTTTGTTGTATTCTGTTTTCGCCCACAGAGACCGTCAGCAAAGCTCGGCTCAAACCGCGCCTTATTGTTCTAGAACCTTCGCGATTATTGTAGATCGTTTTGTTAAGATTGCACGCAAGACGCGACCACTCGAGATTATTCCAGAGCTTGCGCGATGACCTGTGATAAGGCTAGAATGTTCGACGCGTGATGCATAAAAGCCGGCGCGCTCCAACGATGTTCAGTTCATCGACGGCCGACGCTCTGTTCGCCGCTATCGGTGCCAGCGTGTATTGCTGTAATCTGACTTTCAGTTTACCGGCCACAAGTTCGGCCTAATAAACAGTTTCATCTTGAACATACCGACTGCTGCTTGGGTCAACGTCACGACCACGTGACAATATCGCCGTGCACTGGTTAGACTACACATAATTTTTTCGTGCACCCACGCCAATAATGTAACAAAAAATTGCCAGGTACTGCTGCTGACACTCGATATTTTCGTGAAGCATCTCAAAACC
>JALIZH010026294.1:0-31699 GCA_030522465.1 Rhipicephalus appendiculatus
AATCGAATTCGAATAGCATATAGTATCACATATTATAAAGAAAAATGAGCATATTTGTCATGACCCAACTGACCGGCACAATATTTTTTAATTGAAAAAAAGGCCTGTGCAAATGCCATTCTTTTTTGGTTCGAAGGAAGTGGAAACAACTTTGAAATTAGCAGGATTTGACTTTCGGTAGAGTGCAAGTGAAAACCTGTAAATTACCTTACGTTTTAAAATTTACCATGCTTAGAGCATATAAGCCAGTATAACAAGCTTTTTAAACTTAAAGAATGATGAATCGATGCCAGGGCAATATGTTCATTTAACTTTGCAGTGGGGCTTCGCGGCAGTGCGGGATTTCACCCTGAATAGGTGTATTCACGGTAAAGCATTCTTCTATTGCAGCGAAACAACCCTTACAGGGGAGCTACATGTGGACTGATACACATATTCATTCATTCTGAATAGTTTGAAATTTCCAATAATTTAAATTGAAACCGAAGTGAATTCGAATACTGTAATATTCGTTCGAATATTCGAAGTGCTCGAATATTCGCACAAGCCAAGTGGTTATATATTCGCGAGAAACATCGATGAATAATTGCAAAGTGGAGAAGAGTGGTTGGAAAACTCGTGTTATATGAAATCTGCACGACATGACAAAGCAGGTGCGAGTACTGATCGGCCATACGTCATGTTCGGCATTCAATTCACGAAAACTCAGAACTTTATCGATGTGTGCCATGCTGCTTGGCGGCTTTTCATGTTCTCCCAGAATGAGCCATTATTCCACCGTCACAAATGAACAGAAACTGCTCTATTCTACAATTGTTTTATATTGCCCATACAAACTCATTGGTACGGTTCAGATATATTAATATAATGCAAGCGTTCATGTCTAGCCTTGTCGGTTATGGGCCTGTGAATGTGGGGTCGTACATGCTGGAAGCCCAGAATTAACAAGAAAGTTTGTTTGGACTTCATTTTCATTTCTTTATTCACAGCTTTCACGTACCGTGGCGCCTTGAAGCGCACGGAACGAGAAATTTTAAAATGTCGACTGGTTTAGCTGCGTGCATTCATGCGCACAGCGTGCGACGTGATTCAGTTTAAAACTTCCTTCAAATTAGCTCCTCATAAATGCGTCAGTGGCTAAATGGGTAAAACTTCGCAAACAAATATGCTAGTGTTGTCTTGATTTCTTCTCTTGTGTTCGTGTTCAAAACGCCTCTTTTCGTTTGTCATCAAGTAATATGAAGGTATGCAGTACACAATGCGTACCCGAGTGGCTACTTCTGTGGCTACAACACCATGTTTCGCATATCTATTTTTTTTCTCCGCTTGATACAGTGCAAACGGTATTAAAGATATTTGGAAATTTCTCCTCCTAAGTGGTTCGCTTTCAAAATGCTCATCGCTTTAGTCCGCGTCTGAAGCTCCTGCAGTGTACCTCTGTGACATTTACACTCCCAGCACTTGTCTCCCTAAATTTTGTTCGGTTTGTTTGCTGGTGGCGTTGTTCTGGTCGTCCCTGTTACATATACCAGGTTGTTTCTTCCAATCATCAAACTTTCGAGACGTCTATAGATATAATGACAACCACAACTTACCTTCTTCAAACTAACAATTGTATTTTAAAGATGCTTTCATTGACTGCTTGACGACTTGTTGGGGATCTTCAGCTTTTTTCTAATCAATGAAGCGTCATAAAATCCTATAACCGGTAATCATCCGATTTCTTGTTGTTCTTCGGTCGCAAAGCGTAACACATTTTTTTTGTGTACTGACTCCACGTGTTTTGTAGTGACCTGAATTCAGCCATGTTGGTGATTACAGGACTTCAGGTCGATTTTCCTAAGGTTCAACGTATGTAAAGTGATAAAACACGTTGCTTTACGCAGACTTCAGTGGTACTTGAACGAACACAACGTGCTGTCTTCTGTGCATGTAGAATTCGGTCAAGGGCTTTGTGCTCAGGATAGTCTGAGAAAACTTATGAGGATGTTGTTGCATATCCTAACAGGGCATAGCTCCGAGTAGCTGTGGGAGTCGACATTAGAAAGGCGCTTGATTCCGTGCCCCACACTATACCATATTTTGCCGACTACAAGCACTGAGGATTGGTGGGAACTTGTATCATTTTGTGAAAATCTTTCAGGTGGATAGAACATTCTTGGTTGAGGTTGGGGATGCGCAAGGTTAATGGCAACATAATGAAAATGGAGTCCCCCCAGAGCGCAGTCATATCTCCCGATCTTTTTAAAATCGTTATGTCAGGCCTCCCCGCCAAAGCTGACATGAATACCTCGTTTTAAATATGCCATATACACAGACAAAGTAACCCTGTGGGCTAATTCAACGTATCCTGAGTTGTATATCCCTATAAGCACGCTTTAATGTCATCCACGAATACCTATGAGAATGTGGCATGAGCATTGGCGGGAAAAAAGCGGTTACGTGTTTATTATTAACGGACCACGGCAGCGAAATGAGGCAGCACGTAACCTACTTTCCCTTTGGCTTGACGTCGTTTGGCGGAAACAAGCAATCCGCAATCTCGGTATGCTAACTGACCAGGATCAAGGAGTCAAAAGCTGGCTTCGCTCCAGACTCCTCAGTTGCCATCAGTTCTTACACCTTATGCGCCACGTCTCTGTGCTTGGATTGGCTATTAAAGAAGATAGGCTCCATCAGATAGTGCGTGCTCTCGTCGTGTGGAAAATTCGTCACGCACACACGGTCATGCTAGTTATACTTAACTCGACCCAACGACTCCCACTTGAGCCCATCAATCACAAGGCGGTGCGCCTGGTTACTGGTCTACCACAGTACTGCCCTGTACCTGACCTACATGCATGTTGCAAAATTGATGCCCTACAGGATGTGGCGGAGCCGCAATAGCACGCCCAGCATGTCCGTTTCTCCACAACGGCAGCTGGCCGTCAGATCCTGCGGACATTAAGCTGCAATATCGACAACGTATACAGTCGTTCCTATCTTTTTTCTCACCAGGAGAGCTCATCGGTATTGCAGATGGTATGCATGTATCAAAAATATCAGTTCCTCAAATTCATAAAGGCATAAGCTGCCGCAAAAGGCCATGCAAAGATTTCATGCAAGCTAGCCCTAGAAGGAGTCATTCAACTATACACAGACGTGGTTCGGACTACAGGTGGTGCCGGCATGGCTAACCATGATTCCGAGTTAAGACACCGCAGCAGTCGAAGGGCTTACCGAATAGTACAATGTCAATAATCTTGAACTCCTGGCCATACATCTGGCCATAGCTCCCACTGCAGAAAGACTAGATCCTGACAAGCGCAGCAAGTGGGGCAGGTTGGTAAAGATAACTTCGGATGAATAGCGCATAAAAAATGGAGGCAAAAAAGAGAGACGTAGACAGCACAAGCACTAAACTTCAAACCGTGTATATTTGGGAAGCATACGTGGAAATATACTTACTCAAATCACAAATATCTGACGCATCACGCTCATTCAATAACAGTGCTCAGTGAACAAAAACCCTTTACACTATCGAGGAAAAACCTCGCACTACCATATGCAAAGAATCCGTCATGCGTCGAGAGCAATGAAACCCAGAGATGCAATATCAGAGGACACAACGCACTAATTCTATCATCGAGAAAACCTAAAAAATCTAAATTAGACTTCATGCACGCATTACTATTACAAAGTGCGAGATTATGTAGGTATACGCTTAACGCTGGCCGTTACCACGACGAGCGCGCTATTGTGAAGGCATATTAAAGAATGATGATTCTTTAACATGGAAGTTGTACAGACGGCTGGCTCATGCACCTAGAGCCTCTGGATGACGCAAGCCTCAGTTATTTCGCGAGTTGATTGCACCCTGTGACCGAATAAAACAGCGGTTATAGCTGAAGCAATGGCTTGCAAACCCACTGACGGTAATATGGGCCAAATTGTATGATGGAGCACATTACAAAGATCTGTGGTGCTCGCGCCGATGAATGTTCAGGAAGCGGCCAAGTCTGGCTCACGTAAACTTTTTGCATGAAAAGAGAATCTGGTACGTTACCCCCTTTAGGTGCTATCGCACCTATTGTGTGTACACTGACTCGCACGCAGCCTACACTGCGTGCCGCTCAGGGGAGAGCCGACCGTTCGAGCTGAAGCCCTTCGCCTGCTACAAGAGGGCTACATCCACAACTGCCAAACCACTACATGTACATGACTACATGTACTGCGGCTGCCGTGGCGGAAGGCACGCTTTATGCCTATGGCAAGATGGCGGCGCGCGTCTTCAGCTCAGGGGCGCCTATGCCGCTCCAGCGAATTTTATTTTAACCTCCTTGGTTTCAAGTCATCTCGACAATCGCCATGTTGTATGTCCAGTGGTGCCACCTATCAACCATGATGATTGCGAATAGCTATTTGTCCTACGTTACAGAGAGGTCTGAAATATTTGTTAGCACCAGTGTTACCTTTGTTACGTGCACGAGCCATTCAGTCTTCACTGTACCAAAATGACCTCTTCCCCATATATATAGTTCCAAATTGGGCATTTATAGTAAATAAACGGAAAATGCATGTGGCGTATTTCACGCAAGCGTGACAAACACGCATGGAGGAAGCGACAGATGCTGTCTCGCTCTTTTTGAAGTAGAATGTTGCAGTATCCGTTCCACATACATGCATTACCAAACATAAATTGCATGCATCGTATTCGCTTTCACATTACCAGTGCTTAATCATTACCGCTGACCGCCGGCTTGCGTTGGCTACCGCAGCGTATAATGTCAAATGCCCGCTGCTGTGGCCGTGAAATAAATATTACTGTCGCTCTACTATCCGTCACTCCTTTAAATGTTTCGCATACATACCAGCTACCCTTATGTGGATGTTCGCCATGAACATAATTATGGAATCTATTATTTTTCCATAGTATTATCACGACTAATAATGATAGACAAGCTTAGATGAAGAAAACGTAGGTTCAGTAGACACGTAGGCAAATTTGGTAGGTTATAAAACATTTAATCAACCCTAGTTTCTTGAAGCTTACGCGATTTTACTGATCACCTTTGTGCCTTTAAAGAAAGGCCGGCGCATGACTTTATTACCTCCTTTAAAACAATCATCTGTCCAAGAGCTCGAGGTGACCTTTTTTCTTTGCGGCAGCCTGTCTCTCCAGGCGTATTCCTTAGATTTGTGTGACGCGTTCCAATATATCAAGGTGAGGTCTGTAAATGTTAAAACCTGTTAAACCAGCAAATGTTAAAAACCAGTTACGCCCGACGTCGGGTCTCATTTTAGTGGCCGAGGAGTCTTTGCTCTTTATTATTCGTTGAGATAAAGAGGACATCGCCTTGACTAAAGCGTTGAGGCAAAAAGTTCAGTGCGATGCGGGAACAACTTACCCATTGCAAAGTCATTAAGAGCGGCTTTCCGGTAACCAAAGGAAGACTAGAAAATGACTCGGGAAATTGCCGTTGGTAGTAAGGCATTTTAACGTCATAATACAAGAAGTTCTGAATATTATGACGGCAAACTCGCGTTTCTTTTCTGACCCTCCGCAACTGCAGCCAAATTCGTTTTACAGCCGAGGGCTCTTATATCGTCTTGCGCTTGACTTCCATGTAGAACATTGCTTCCCAATCAACACAAAAAAACTACAGCAAAATAACACGAGGATTCAGTTATTGCCTTAGATGTGCATAATTGAAATTATATGTTGCCTTTAACAACCTTCCTTTAGGCCAAACTCGTGGCCACGCACAAGAGCACCATGGCTGGCAACCTGAACATGCGTGAAATAATCACATGTGGCAGGAATACGCATTCATTTATTGCTGAATTGCAGCACAAACACCCCGGATAACTTTGGAGGTCCTAATGCAACAAATCCTTGGCCAGGTCGCGTCGTCAGAACTGCTGGTAATGGCTCAAACTGGCACTGCGGCATGACTTCCTCGCACAATTCACAGGGCATAGGAGTGAACTATCTTCACAGTGCACCTGGATGTCAAGTTTCAGCCGATTCTGGCAGCCGAGATGGAAGTTGATGCGCAGAACAGTTTTCTATCACACGTTGTGTGAGTTCTGTGCAACCTGGATGTTGGAATTCTCCAGCGGCACAGGGTGTAGGGGACAGAAGGGGTGGAGGCTGTTGTCATCGCAACGGAGGAAGGTGCGAGTGACGCATCCCTGGTATCTCACGTGGCCGCACGGGAGCGGCGACACGGGCTGGAGCCTTGGAGCAGATTACGCATACACAATACGCCGGGAGGCGTTTCAAAAACGCGATCTTTCGGCATGCCTTCAGGATAGGGTGCTTGAATCCTCTGAGCAAATAACCAGGCCACCTGGCGTTGAAGTCGGCTGTGCTTTGCGCCTGGAAAGGGCCCAACTTCGTTGCCTGTTTCGGACGTCGGTCTTCTGGATCATCTTCGTCACGCTGCTCCGATGACCATAGTGGTGACATCCCCAGATAAGTTTGAAGTCGGTGGTGCTCTATGCCTGGGAAGGTTAGAACTTCGTTGTCTGTTTCGGACGTCGGTCTTCTGGTTCATCTTCCTCACGCTGCTGCGATGACAGTGGTGCAGACATCACCAGATGAGTTTGAACTCGGTGGTGCTTTGCGCCTGAAAAGGGTAGAACTTCGTTGGCTGTTTCAGACGTCGGTTTTCTGGTTCATCTTCGCCACGCTGCTGCGATGACAGTGGTGGTGACATCACCAGATAAGTTTGAAGTCGGCGGTGCTTTGCGCCTGGGAAGGGTAGAACTCCGTTACCTGTTTTGGACGTCGGTCTTCTTGTTCGTCTTTGTCACGCTGCTGCGATGACCATCGTGGTGACATCACCAGATAAGCTTTGAAGTCGGTGGTGCTTGATGCCTGGGAAGGGTGAAAATTGGTTGCCTGTTTTGGACAGAACACCAATAAGTTTGATATCGGCGATGGTTTGCGCCTGGGAAGGGTGGGACTTGGTTGCCTGTTTCGTCTTCGTCACGCTGTTGCGATGACCATGCTGGTGACATCACCAAATAAGTTTTCGGTTTCTAAAGTCACGGAAAGGCTTCGTAGTTTTGCAGGCAGCGAATGTATCTGATAATGATATGGCTCCGCTATCGCACCAGCATGATGCGAGCGCGTATCCTGTACGAGGGGAAGGGAGGGAGAGATGGTTGACTCATATGGTGTTTCCCTATTGGCAGTAACGTTGTGTAGTGGGCGGGTCTGAAAGGGTCATGCCCTAGCGCGCTGTGAAGATAAGGGGTCGTAAAAGGTCAGGGAGGTGCCGACTTAGCTGGCAGCTTCGAAAGAAGTAAAGAAGGAGAAAGGGATAAAGAATGGGGTGCTAACAAAAGCTATGCAAAGAAAGCAGATGTATATTCAGTTTTGAATAGACAAAAATATGTTTGCCCTCCCCCCCTTCTTCCACCCTTGCATGTATTGGAACCTTTCGACTTTACCAGGAAGTGTGAGCATACATAGAAACCCAGGCAAATTCTTAACTATGCGTGATTCCGGTATTGGGTGAAAGAAGACTAAGACTGAACACAGGCTTTTAAATGAGTCACATTAACTGCCATTAGCAACGCGCAAGCAATGTTTGATTGGGAAGCTTTATGTATAATTGCTCTTGGAATGATCATAACTGCATCATGGGAAACGCTTGCTTAGATATATAAATAGAAACTGACGATATTACTATGGACAAAGCCAAGGTTGTATATGGACGGAAGTTCGCCTTCAACGCGAGGTGCGCTCGCTTCGACTGCCAGTGCCGCCGGACAGCAACAAAAAACTTTGTATTACGCCTTTATGTACTTAATCAGATGAAAAATCTGGCATGATCACGAAATGGTGCAAAATATGCTTGAAACCGAAAAATACCGTCGCTGCAGGCGTGCGAGTTGTGCGATCACTTCGTGTTCCAGCGTTAGCGCGACTAAAGTAAACGGCTGGTCAGGTAGTTCGAGCCTATGCTTGCCCAGTACTTGTTTAGAATGCCAGTGCGGCCGTAATTCGTGAAATGCAAGCAATTACTCGTTTTTTTTACGTCAATTGGTCAGAAAGTACAACTTCCTTGCGCATACGCGGTAACATTTATTGAAAATCCGTCCATTCAATCTAGATGATAAGTACATATTCAGGAGAGACCGTTTGTTCATAAGAAGGACATTTGATAAGATGTCGAACTATTTTCGAATGTCTATTCAAATGGCGTCCCGCTCCCTTGTTAATGAAAGTAATATAAAATCAGGTATCGAATGTCGCAACTAAGGTCCCTAGACTTTTTAGTCGCAAAACGTGAACTATGCTCTCCTAAATGACTTCTTCGCTGTAGGGTGGCATTTCACAGCAATATTCTTGGTTCAGTGACTGCTTTGCGAAAAAAAATGTGAAATTATGAAAAATATGAATATTAAGGCCAAAAGACTTGCTACTTGTAAATTTCATAGTATTGTTCCGGGCACCCACATCGCCAATTAGTTAGCAAAACAACTGTTCCCGGCGGTAAATACGAATTCTTTACTCGACAATGGCCGAAGCGATGCATCCAGTGTTCTTTCTTGATTTGCTTATGCAGTTGAGTATAAACGTTGGAAAGAAAAAAGAAACATGTTGGCGGATATGAGGCATGGTTTTCGCCCGTACTCAGGGCCCGCGAAAGCAATGTAGCCCTCCTATATCTACTATCCGAACTATCTACTGTGTAACGCCTATCGCATCCACCTGACCCATTTTCCTTTCGCAGGTGGTACTCGGCTGCACCTGGATCGGTTTCGATGCATTTGCTGCTATATACAGCCTTGCTCTACATCTTTGGGCAGTCAGTCCAAGAATGGCAAGCGAACCCGATGTGTCAACCGGTCAAGCCGCAGCAGGTTTTATGATGAGATGCCAGTATTTCATGAGGAGGGAGGGGGAGGTGAAGATCTACGCAACGGTGGTAATATCTGTAGCATTTACAAATGACACCGCTAATTGTCTGCAAAATATTCTTTTGCATCTAAATATGAAAAATTGTTCGCCTTCCTTGAAGGGGCCACACAGGTTAGCGATGACTATTCGTTCTGCCTAAAGTGGGCAACAATAAAGTTGCGATGTCAGATTACCGCGCAGTTTACGTAGTATTAAAGGAGCACTGACACAAAATTTCGAAGGCGAGATAATGAGTGAAATAGATGTATGTGGAGACATAGACAACGCCTACGAAATATCAAGGGCAAATATAGCCTAGAACATATTTAAAATCAATTTCAAAGTGCATGCCGCACGACTGAGCGAGATGCGAGCCCCTCGCGACGCCGACATCAACGCGGTAGCAATGTAAACAAACTACGTCACGATTTTGTGTTGGCTGGTTGTTGGTTGTGCCCGCTACCTGCGATTTCTTCCTCCGTGCCTGCGGCTGTCAGTGCGGCACATGTGCGGCCCCCGCTCGCGAGGCCCGCTCTCGCGCGCGCTGCCTACGTCACAGTTCTGCGTGGTCACGTGGCCAGCTGCGTTTATCTTGCTACCGGAACTGCTCCTGACTAGCTCGGTGCTCTTTGAAACCGAAAGTGCGACTGGGCGCTCTAAAAACGTCTGTAAATAACTAACCGTCGCGCACTCGCGCAAACGAGGTTTCCAGCCGTGATAAGTGGGTCGTAAGCTACCTATTGCAAAAAAAAAAACATGGTGCAAAATTTTTTGTGTCAGGGCTCCTTTAACTAAAACGGATGCTTGGGCGAAGTTGGTTCATACTTAAAAATTAAACAGCGCAAAAAAGACTGGAACACGCAGAAAAAGACGCAGACACAGCGCTGTGTCTTGCTGTCTTTCTACGTGTCCCGTCTTTCCTTGTGCTGTTTGAATCTTTCTAACGTAACGTATCGATCAACCATAAGGTTTCGGCTTATGCAGCACCCTGTCAACATTGACCTTAATGTTCGCTGCATTGAGACAATGGAGTATGGCGGTTGGCAGTCACAAACACCCAAGTTTTTTTTTTTTTTACTTATTTATTGCGAGCGTAATCGAAGGGTAAGTGGTCTGCATCACATACCTCAAGACAAGACCTTTAAGGTATGAGGCCAAGTGTCGGAAAACTTTTTTTTAAAAAAGCGACAATCACTAAAGATTATTAGCCTACAATATAAAACGCATCTTTTTAGGCACATGTGAGCATTTTAAACCAAGTCATATTTTTCGTTATTGTTCATAATTAAAAATGTCATTAAAAGTGGGCCTTATGCGAACACTCCTAACTCACTTTCCGTTCAATAAAAAAGATTTATTTTTTGCAGTGCAGGGACATGAAAAAGGATTTGGCCTGTGCAATGAACCAAAACAAAGGAGATCTGATGAATATGAAAAACATAGTGATAAAATAACCAAAAAAGTATGCACTTGCACTAGGAGCACCTTCGTATAACAGGCAGCCATATTAAATCTTGTTGCATGATTTTGCTTATTGAGGTTCATTGCACGCCCACTAAGGTGATAAGGAAGTGTGCCAAGTTTTAATGAAAAATGTTTATTAGCAAAAGAGTTATGACTGTTCGCGTACGAAAAAATACCAGAAATATAAGTTCTGAGAAAATCAACAAAAAAGATTTGAAACAGGTGCAGCGCTTACACAAGGTGATCAAGAGCGCTAAAATTCTCAATATTTGTAGCCTGTTCCATCGTGGACTTTACTATTGTGTGTCTTTGCTCGAGCGGCAACTCTTAATTTTTTTTTCTAGCTTGTAATGCAGCATCAGTGCCATGACGGGACGCTTTCGCGCTGCGGTGCTGATCATTTGTGAGGCAGGATTTTTGCAGTGTAGAGGCATGGATCGAGTCGAATTCGCTCAAAACATAAAATTTTCTCTTGTTTCCACTATTGAAATGACACACAGCGTCAAACAAAGCAAATTTGATGGTTTACAGGTCTCACGTACGTGTCCTTGAGTGTGATCAACACATGTACCATGTTACGCGTACCCGTGGTGAGAAGTTTATGACTTTTATGAACCAAAATGATGCGTTGACAAAGCTTTTAGAGAATTATTACATGTTCGCACTTCATATGATTGCTAAATAACCAACAAAATCTTACATATCTAGTTAATCTTATGATTCGCACAAAAAAAAAAGGCACTTTCAGTTTCGGTTTCGTAGGTGATGGGTGGTCTCACATTTTGGCTTGTATCTTTTGAAGAAATCTGCATAGACAGAAGCTTTTTGCAGCAAAATGACGGGCAATAAATTGCGCATTTAACATGATCAAAAACCAAAAACCGACACTTCGAAAAAAAAGTCGCTTTTTTCACTTGGCCTCATACCTTAACGCAATGTTTTTGGTGAATCATTTCAGTGTGTTTAGTGCAATGGTTACGGCAAAGCTAAAAGCAAGAGATGCGGACAAGCGCTGAGGTGCAGATGATATTTATTTTCAGAAATATTTAAATATATTCAAAGTGAAACTGAGGCTACGAATATCTCGAACGAGCCAGATAAAGCAAGGCACAATGAGCTGAACTATGAATAAGCTAGTTAAAGCACGTCCGTACTTAAAAATGCCGCACCAACTAGCCCAAGCAACCACTTAGTTAAGTTGCATTTCTTCATTACTTTTTTCTTCCTCCTTTTAGTAATAATTGCTGTTTCTCTCTCTCATTTATTTTAGCCTTCTCCGTTCCAACAACAGAAAGGTGAGTGACAGCACTACAGTTTTCACGCAGTAACATTCATCATCGACTCTTTTCAAACGAAAACAAAATGAAGCCACAACCATTTAGCAAACTGTCCCCGCAGGGGCGTCTACGCAAACAGGCGTTTGGTGAGCGGCATCACTACGGACCCGAGCTGACTGGTGGGGTTTCGACCCCCTCCCACGCCTCGCCATGCATGACTTAGCCGTATCTGGGGAAAAGGGGATCCAGGGGGTTGAGCCAACGCCGGGTGTTTGGACCTTTAAGGCCCCCCGAGGCAACACACCCCTTTGGTCCCTGGCTTCACGTAGACAGCACCCCTGGGCTGACCCACCAAGGGGAAATTGGCAGTCGCCTTTTTCCTGTCTCTCTCTCTCTCTCTACGTCTTCGTCTTTCACTAATTCCTTCAAATCTTTCCTTTCTACTTCTCTCTTCCGTTCACTTCAAATTTTCCTGGCGGCAGAGGTTAACCTTCTGGGGATACCCTGTCTTGGTTATTCCATATTAAGTTATATCAGCGTTGCACAGCGCTGGCGTTGGCAGGATTTGGCCAGCATCTCCTGCCACGTCCCCCTGTTGGGCTCGGTGGTGGGCGGCTGGCACCGCTGCCGAAACTTAAGACATCTGTTATGTTCAGTGCATCCTCTTTAAAATCTTATGGTTACGCACCGAAGCGGCCACCACACTCTTTGCAAAGACCAACGAACAGTTTCCTAAATATCACGTAATACATAGTGAACAGTCTGATGGAAAAGCCAGAACTATCTCTCCATTTTTGGTAGCGAGAAATCTAACAGAAAAACTAGGACCTAGGCTACAAGGCCTCTAAGATGGCCAGCGGCGAGCTGCTGCTTGAACTGCGAGACAGATGAAATCCTCCCGAATCAGACATCCTTCGGAAACATCCCCATCACAGTCACCCCACATAGGTCTATAATAATAATAATAATAATAATAATAATAATAATAATAATAATAATAACAATAATAACAATAAAAATGCCTTTTATTTCTTCAAATAAAGCAGTAAATGTGGCTAGGCCTGCCAAAGCCAATTGGAGGCTTGAACGGCAGAGCCTGGCAGACAGAAAACAAACCGAACGCGTTACATGATTGCATTAATGACACAAGAGAGATATAACATAATAACGTGCACATTAGATTAGAAGCAATAGGGCATATAAAATGAATGACAAAATGGCGGTCGCCGGCGGTGGGCGGGGTTTATTGCCGGCGACTTCTAGGGCTCATTTTGCAATTAAATGTTATTTTACAGTCCGTTTTTCATATATGTACAGACACAATATACCGTCTAGTTCTATTTTTCGCTGTAAACCGGAATTTGGTGGGTAACTGTGTCATGGCCCCTTTAAGTATCACTGTCAAACTTTGTTAATCTTTTTTGCGTCCTAGCATGCATATATGTTCACTTGGAATGTGGGAGCCTATTATCTATTAAACTCTGCTGCTTCTTTCGTCCCATACCCTCTTAAAGCAGTGCAAGTGAGTGACCATTGAATCGCGTTGTGTTGGAATCCAGTGCGATTACTTTCAATGAAACTTGGTAGCAACAAACAATGGAAGGCTAAGTACATTGCGTTTTTGTTGATTTGTATTTGTGTTCTTTTCTTTTAGTTCTCTCTATCAACAACCTTGGAGTTTGGAAAGCGTGCCAACGGCAGGCGTGAATTCAAAGTCGACGACGTGCTCCGGATGATGAAGCTCAACGTGCGAGTTTCGGTGAGGAGCTAGTTCGTTCTTGTTGCTTTTGTGAATATCAGTGTTTGTATGCTCCAAATAAGTGATGCATACAACTCGATGTCAATCGACATCGCACGTGCCGTTTTTTGCTTTTACTTCTTTTTGAGCTTTACAGCGAGTCTATATTCACGAATACACGCAACTTCTTTGAACAGCCCGCTTTTACCAAGCTGATGTTTATTTTATTTGAGCTTATCATCGCAAAAAAAATTCGTCCTGAGGAAGCACATCTAATCTAAATTCTTGCTAATCGCAGAAACAAAAGCACAAGCTATATATTGTTTGAGCTGACTAGTTTACTCGACTTGACTTTTGGCGGCTGCCGACCAATTTGTTGATAACTTCACGTGTATCGAGTCTCTTTAAAGTTAGTTAATTCTATTTCTAACAACACATTCGAACGTTTTGTCGAGCATCATGTTACCAAAGTACTTATCGTGGGGATGGGCATTGTTCACGTTTGGCTACGACAAAAGCAAATATAACCATCCTTCGTTGCGCTTTATTTCAGAAAACCTTCCAAGAGATCTCGACTGACTTCGACAAGACCCAGGGGTAAGCTTTAAACACTCGTATGTTTATTTTAGCTTGCATTGATCATACAATCAGCGAAGAACAGCCGACTAGTGCGGACGCGCAAACATCGGCTCCTGCTTCTTCAAATGATTTTGGTGAAATATTTTGCCCAAATCCTGAAAAGTTGTGCATCATTCGACTTAGTTTGTCGCAAGGAATCAGCCTGTACTAGACTTTAGTCGGTAGTTGAACTTTTCGACAATTTGTGAGACTTTGTCGATGCGGCGGCCGTGGTAGGCATATAGAGCTACTCGGCGTGGTACGGCGAAGTGCCCGAAGTTTAAATGGTGAAAAGGGTCGAGATCGATTCCGAAGAAGCGAATTGCCCCGGCTGGACCATGGCAGTGGGCAGAAACAAGGCTCGACCGGAGGCTTCGAAGTAGTGATGCAGAACTAACTGTAAATGGACTATCGATGGTATCGATAGTTTTTTTTTATTGCGATAGCAATTATATGGACACTCGCGGCTGGTTTTCGCCGTCGGCGTCGGCGTCATTTGCCGTATATGTATATGTATATATATAACCGGGCCCGCCCGTCGTTCGTGAGCGTGAAAAGACGCGAGGGGGGGGGGGTCCCTCGAGCGACCTTCAATTTTACGAGCGGGGGCGCGCGCGTTATCTCTTCTGGCGAAAGAAATTACTGCCGCAACCAAAATGCCGGAATATGTCCATAAATAAATTCGTATTCAAAGGTAACCAGTAGCACCTTACAATTAAAAACTTAGCTTTTGATATTCGTTATTTTGAAATCACAAAATGCAATATAAGTTTGAAGCCGCGCAGTTCCGCCACATGTGACAACTTCCTTTCTGCTAAAGCTGAACATTTCAGCTTAATAATGTCAGCCAATCATTCTGCTGAAGGAACGCAAGCATGTCAACTTTCTTGCGCTTCTGTCTTCTTCTCCTGCTCCACCATATACTACCACGCCTTCGGAGAATGAAGCTTATGCTGTAATGAGTTCACGCGGTTGATTTTATACTATCGATTGCACAGCGGTGAACTCTCATGTTTAGTGCTTTCGACGGCTTTGGCCGTCGAAAGCACTCTGAACGGTTTAACGCAAAAAAAAAAACCTGAAAAAGCTAAGTGCACCGTTCTCGGTATTATACGATACCACGAATCGAGAATAAGTTCACAGTATAATAGGAGCCAATCCGAGCAACCGCGCTTTTTTTTCCTTTTTGGCGCACACAGTTGACTGTGCTTCTGGTGGCCAAAGCAATTATCGCGGCCGCAGCGATAATCAAGGACGGAAACTGCAAGGCGGGCACATTAGTGGTGCCGCGCATGCTCAGTATTGGCCCATTTCGAACTGCAGATGTCGCTCGTGCTGTTCCGAGTGCGATACTCCATCGTTCTAGACATGTGTGTTGACCACTGTACTTTCAAACTTACTATCGATAGCACTATTGATAGTTTCTTGTACCATCGATAGTTCGATAGTGGCTCAACTATCGATAGTATCGATAGTACCATCGATAGTTCTGCATCACTACTCCGAAGTCGACTGCCAGCACAGATACGCACAATGGCGGGAAAGGTGGTCGCCGCACGGCCGCCCCACAGAACGCGTTGAAGCAGCCCGTGAACGCCTCAAGACTTCCGAAAATGCCTAGGGACCATATACGCATCATCGTCAGACCAAGTGAGGCATCGACGCCAAAAAAGTCAATACAACCCGACAGCCCACGCTATGGTCATGGCAGCGGCTTAGCTCCTGAGCAGTGTTGGGGCAGACGATGTCTTCACCCACTTCGTCCGAACATTCTCGTCGTTTCTAAGCCGCCGAGAAAGAAGGCGTATGCCTACGCCGCCGTTCAGCAGATACACCTAAGGGAAGGGACGTACGACGTGGCAGCTTATTTGGCTGCCTCGGACAACACATGCAAGGGAGTCGCTCGCGGCGTCGACGCCAACTTCAGCGATTCCCAGCTGCGGACGATAATTGTTAACCTACGAAACCCGAAGGCGCTCGAGGTGAGGCGCATCAAGAGTACTGCGACGCTGGTGGTGCTCTTCTAAGGTATGAGACTGCCGAAACACGCCATGTGTAGAGCTGCAATGCTGCCTCTGTACCGAAGATTAGTAGGTGTGTGTTACAACTGTGGAGATCTGGGACATCGCGCTGATGTGTGCCCGAACACAAGCGAGAAGTGCAGGGGATGTGGTCTAGCCTCCGCTGCCGAAGTTCATCAGTGCACGCCAAAGTGTACCATCGGCGGCGGTCCTCACCTCACCGCGGACCGCAAGTGCAAGCAGCGGTTCCAGCTGCCCTACACAGTACGACAAAGAAGACGCCACCGTAGGCGCGCTAAGAAGTCACAGGTGACCTAGGAAGTACGTTCCCGTGACTCCAGCGTGACGAGTGCGCCTGGACTTGCGTGTTCGCTGACGCCAGTGGCTCGTCAACGCTGCCTCTCCAGAGGACGTCCCCGGTCTCGCTCCCAAGGACGCTCCTGCTCAAGAGGGCCGTCACGCTCACCTCTGTACCCTGAGTACAGAGGTGAACCCACGGAGGAGCTCGACGCCCCGGTCACTAAAGCGGAAGTCACAAAGGCGCTAGGAGCTAAACAGGCGCTCGGCACCGGGGCCGGATGGCATCTTCAACACACTCCTCCGCCACCTCGATGAAAAATCAATCTAGAAGATGGTCAAGAGGTCAACCATACGCGGGAAAGTGGCCGGGTCCCAGACACCTGGAAAGCGGCATTTGTAGTACTTATCCCAATACCAGGTAAAGCACTCACAGCCGAGAACCTCGGACCAATCTCGCTCACGTCATGGGTGGGCAAGGTGGCTGAGCACGTATTCCACGACAGAGTAACGAGATACATCGAGGAACGCGAACTGTGTCCGTATAACATGGTAGGCTTCAGGCCCTCTTTATCTAAGCAGGACATCAGGCTGCTGATCAAACCGCAGATCATCGACGGGAACACCAGGGATGTCCAAAGATATTTTGGCGCTAGATCTCGCCAAAGCCTTTGACAACATCACACACAGGTTCATTCTGGAATCCATCTCGGACCTAAACTTAGAAAAACGCTTCCATGCGTACGTCAGCTCTTAATTTGTTAAGAGACCATAAAGCCACTATTAAAATCGGCCAACTGAGATCCGAAGAGTTCAAGTTAGGGGCTAAGGGCACTCTGCAGGGCGCGGCAGTCTCACCCCTCCTTTTCAACACAGCGATGAAAGGTCTCTCGGAAAGGCTGGCTAGAGTCGAGGGCACGGACCACGCGCTCTACGCGGACGGCATCACCGTTTGGTGCGGCGGGGGGCTCCGACAGGGCCGTGGAGCGTGCCCTTCAGAAGGCCCTGGATGTTACTGAAGAGTACTTAAAAGGAGCGGGGCCCTGTCTTTCACCGTCAGTCAGAATTACTGCTTCATAGACCAAACCGCAGGGGCATGAGACACTCTACTCCTTTCGACGAGATTACCATTAACCTATATGCGGAATCTGGCCACATGATCCCTTAGAGACGAATCTGTCAGGATTCTAGGTCTAATACTTAATGCAAAGAGAGCAACAATGAAACTGTTGCCCGCGTCAAGAATAAGACTGAGAACATGCTCAGCTTTATCAAGAGTCTAGAACCGCAGAGGCGGCCTCAGTGAGAGCAATCTCCTGAGCTGTATCATGGGTTCCTTATGAGCCACATAAACTACGTAGCATCGGTACTCAACTGGTCCCGCTCGGAGGAGGCCGAAATTAATGCGCTGATGAGAAAAAGCATCAAATGCATGCTGGCAATTCCTACTAGCCCTAGCACAGAGAAGCGCCTTGAACTAGGTGTTCACAACACCCTAACGGAGGTAATCGAAGCTCAAAGAACGGCTCAAACCGTCCGCCTCTCGTCTTCGAAGGCTGGCAGAGACGTATTAAAGTTCGCAGGACTGGCCCCCCTCGGCCATCGACGATAATGGCACCATGCTCTCACATCAATAGGGAGATCTTTCAGGCTAGCCCTTTCCCAAGCAATGTACACCCCCAATATAGTGTGGCTAGGCGCAAGGCACGAGCCCGCTCCCGCATAGGCTTTACGTTCAAACGCTTTGAACTAACTACACGTAGATGCTGCCCAGTATGGGCACACAGATTCATTTGTAGCTGTTGTAGCCGATCCTTGCGGGAAAATCCTTAATGCATCTTCAATAAGACACATCACAGTGGCGGAGGCCGAACAGGCTGTCATCGCTCTAGCTATCAACGACCCCTCGCTGCCTTACATCTACACTACTCCAGGTCAGTCATACGAACCTTTCTATCTGGTCTAATCTCGAGAGAAGCGGCGGCTATAATCAAAGGCCGCCTGATGCCTTTCACACTATCGCATGGTTCCCAGCGCACATGGGAATCGATGTACATCCCAGCAGATCCAAACCGAATGAGCGAGTCATGACAAAGCACGATGTCTAACATTCCGCGATGGTCCCGAGGCGCTAAACAGTCCCGGTTCACAAACTCCGACCCGTTACTCTCTTTTCACGGAATAGTGACACTATCAGCTTGGCGCAGGCAATTTCCGCTCCCACACCCAAAGCTGACTAGACCTCAATCTTCCACATTGAGAACGTTATAAATGGGATCTTTCCCGTCGAGAGGAAAGTTTAGCCGCTTTGCTCCGGACATCGACCCACACTGCCCTGAGTTCAATGAGGAGTACTGCTCATTAGCACACGTGCTCTGGCAATGTTCTGCGTTACAACATGCCTCTTAATAAACAAGAGGACTGGGAGGAAGCCCTCAAAAGCGGCGATTTCCAGGAACAACTAAGCGCTGTCCAAAGGGCCCGCAAATTGGTGAAGGATCATGGTCTTCCGGCCATGATCCTGGGCGCGGCCCACAACTACGATTCTGTAGTTTCTTAGGACCTCAATAAAGTTTGTCGACTGACTGACCATAGGTCGGCAAACTCACTCATGAGTCGACTCACTCAGACTCAGATCGAGCCGTGAGTCAGAGTCTGAGTGAGTCCGTCTGAGTAATATTTTGGTGAGTTTGAGTCCGAGTGAGTCCGGTTGAGAAAAATTTTAGTGAGTCCGAGTAAGTTCGGTTGAGGAAAATTTTGGTGAGTCCGAGTCCGAGTGAGCCCTAAGCGCAAAATGTATTTCTTGAGTGAGTCTGGGTTATGGTTGGGTGTCGCATTTACCAATGCGTACGCGTTCCGCATAGGAATGGCCGACACCGCAGCCTGTGACCACTGCGGCAGTGACGAAACTATTCAGCATATTCTGTGCGAATGCCCGCAATACCGTTCGCAGAGACAGTCGTTGTGCAAGGCACTCGATCAACTGGATGACCAGACTCTTTCGGAAGTCAATCCTGTGCCACAGACAGGACTCAACGTCGCATAAGAAGGCTGTGAAGGCGCTTCTGCGCTTTCTGCGTTCAACCGGTCTCTCCGAACGACTCTAATCAGAACCTCCTAGATGTGTGTGCATATGTGTGCATCCTTTTTTTTTTCTTTTAATTTTTTTTCTCTCTCTCTCCCTCTATCCTCTTTCCGATCCCTCTTTCCCCCGCCCCTATACAGGGTAGCAAACCGGTTCGTATACCAGGTTAACCGTCCTGTCTTTTCCTTTATCTATTTCTCTCTCTCTCTTGAGTCTGAGTGAGCTCTACACTTTTTTGCCGATCTATGGTTCTACTTACCCAACTTCAGCATTACTGTCAGCCTTACGTAGGCTCACGTTTGCACTCAGGCCGACTCACGCATACTTCAAAGCACCAGCGTTCATACGCCAGCTCAATATTTATTGATCAGAGGCGTGAGTTACGGAGGAGGGGGGGTGCTGTGACCTCCTTCCCACCCCCCCGAAAAGTGTTTCCCGGGAATTCTTGATAAAAATGTTTCATGTGAATAATATCTCTTTCAATAAAAAGGTGCTTACTGGATCGCAACCACTGATATCTCATATTTAAAGGTACGAGGTCAAAAGGCGCCAAGTAGAGCACCGAATACGCGAGATATTGGTGTTAAAGAGCATTCACACCAAGTTCAAAGAAGCCAATTGTACGCTAACGGACTCATGAGTCGGCTCACTCAGACTCAGATAGAGCCGTGAGTCTGAGTCTGAGTGAGTCCGCCTGGAAAAATTTTTTGTGAGTCTGAGTCCGAGTGAGTCCAGCTGGGAAAAATTTTAGTGAATCTGAGTCTGAGTGAGTCCGGTTCAGGAAAAGTTTGGTGAATCTGAGTCCGAGTGAGTCCCAAGGGCAAAATATATTTCATGAGTGAGTCTGAGTGAGCTCCACTTGTTTTGCCGACCTATGCGACTGACTGACTGACTGATCATACGATGAACAAGTGGCTCGCATGGGCAACCTACGTATGAATCACTGGTGTAAGTAAAAAAAAAATTAATCCTATTTCGTTAAACCTGATCCCTTTCTCGTGAGCAACTCGTAACAGACATGTAAGCGGCATCATATCGCAGACGTTTGCTTAAAGAAAAAACGGCAACTTAATTTCTTTTTTGCATTACTTTTTTACTTTGTCGTTTTCAAATAATGCTATTTGGACAGGTAGACGAACTCTGAAATTCAACCAGATCAAGCACGGAGGCTTTTCAGGATGACTTAAGCGAGGCGGGCCGCTCAACCTCCGGCTTCATCGACTGTCGTCGTACCGTGATTTTTGGAATGTGTCGCTGTCGTAGACACTTCACTTGCGCACCGCCGGGACAGCTGCATGCAGCACTCTCTCTTCGTAGAGTAGAAGTTACTCTAAAGAGAATTCATTTTAAGGCGAAAGCCTTTAATGTCTCATGCTCACGTCCGTCCGTCTGTCCGTCCGTCCGGTGTCCGTCCGTCCACACCCCCCACTGCGCATGCGCCAACCCATTAAAAAAAATAAAAATAAAAAAACCTCCTCTCCACCTCTCTCTCTCCTCTAGGCATCCCTCCCCGCGGAGGCCACACCCTCACTGCGCATGCGCGTCCCCTCCCTCTCTCTCCTCCTACGCTCCCCCCTTTCTCCTCTCCTACGCTCCCCCCTCTCTCCTCTAGGCATCTGTGCCCGCGGCGTCCACACCCCCACCGCGCATGCGCGTCATCCCCTCTCCTACGCTCCCCCCTCTCTCGCCTCGCGACGCCGACGCAGGCAGCGTCTGCTAGCGAGTTTCTTGGTTGAAAAAACCGACTGCTCGCGCTGCACAACCGTTCACTGGCCACCCCGTATATATGGCAATGGATCTTGACCTGCAAGGTGGTGCCGGTGAGAGATTTCTCCTGTGCGTTGTGGAACGATAAAAAAATTCGCAGCGTGCGCGTTAACTAAAAGTGGACTGCGGGTCTCTGTGTCCAGTCCGAGTCTTCTGTCTCTCATTGCCCATTGGCAGCGATTGGGATGTTCCAGTAGGAAACACCGGTCCATCACTGCGTGCTTTGCGCCCCCCCAGGTTTCTCTCCTGTGCAACGCTGCGATGAGCGCCAGCGTCAACGCCGCCGCCAGTGTAAGCGTTAGCGCCCGCTGCTTCGCATCTACACATCGTTCCCTTTAGCGGGAGATGGTGTAATCTTTAGGACGAAAGCCTTTAATGTCTCATGCTCGCGTCCATCCGGTGTCCGTCCGTCCGTCCGTCCGTCCGTCCGTCCGTCCGTCCGTCCGTCTGTCTGTCTGTCTGTCTGTCTGTCCGAGCTCTGGCACGGAGCCAGATGGCCGCCGGGATGCGCAGACGGAACGCCGGTCGCGTCGGACTCTATAGCGCTCGCGCTTTGCTTGCGTAGCGTCGCTGTGCCCAGAGTTTGCAATCATTCTGACGGACGCCGTCTCAATGGACCCAGGCGTTCACGGAATACACTTTCCAATTTACAAAGGGTCCGTCAATTTAAGAGCTGGAACGCGGATGGCGTTTGCACGATGCGCAAAGCGCGAGAAAATACTAACGCATGCGGCCGGAGGAAGATGCGTCTCGCGTCTCGCTGCGATTCGCGGTAAAAAATTAAAGAAGAAAACACGCACCCATTCGGTTTGTGTCTTATCCCACTGAGAGTGTAAAAGAAAAAAGACATGGCATAATCAGTGGAATGGCCACACGCTTTCGCCGAACACACTTTGGAATGTACGAAGTGTCCTTCAATTTTAACCCCCGTATTCAGAAACGCACCTTGACTTGAACTTGACTTGCCGCCGCCTTCAATGCAGCACAAACGCGTTTCGAACGCACTGTTTTTAGGCGGTGCCAAGGCAGAACAAACGCGTTTCAAACGCTGCCTTGAGGCGGTGGCAAGTCAAGTTCAAGTCAAGGAGCGTTTATGAATACGGGGGTAAGGCGAAAGCCTTTAATGTCTCATGCTCACGTCCGTCCGGTGTCCGTCCACACCCCCCACTGCGCATGCGCAAACCCATTCAAAAAAAAATAAAAACCTCTCCACCTCTCTCTCCTCTAGGCATTCCTCCCCGCGGAGGCCACACCCTCACTGCGCATGCGCGTCCCCCTGCCTCTCTCCCCCCTCCTACGCTCCCCTCTCTCTCCTCTAGGCATCCCTCCCCGCGGCGTCCACACTCCCACTGTGCATGCGCGTCTTCCCCTCTCTCTCCTCTCCTACGCTCCCCCCCTCTCGCCTCGCGACGCCGACGCAGGTAGCGTCTGCTAGCGAGTTTCTTGGTTGAAAAAACCGACTGCTCGCGCTGCACAACCGTTCACTGGCCACCCCGTATATATGGCACTGGATCTTGACCTGCAAGGTAGTGCCGGTGGGAGATTTCTCCTGTGCGTTGTCGAACGATAAAAATTCGCAGCGTGCGATAAAAAATCGGTGAGGGCACCGGCGGCAAGATTTCAACCCCCTCCCTCTTCAAGGCGATTACGCACGAGGCCAGGCCCGGTCTCTTGCGTGATCGCCTTGAAGGGGGGAGGGGGGTTGCAATATTGCCGCCTATTCCATATCACCATTGACTGGTTGTTTTGCTCTCCACGAGATGACGCGAAAGAGGCTGTGGTTGCTCTCGCTCTCGCTTGAACGCGCTGCAAGCAGCCGCCGGAAGCGCACGGGCCATGCGCTCGCGTGTTCCCTTTCATAAAAATGACAGCTGTACGTGACATACGCTCACGTAATCCCTTTAACAGGTAGACGGCACTTCGAAGAGAGTTACGCTGTGATAAACTACCAACGGCAGAGTTTGTGTTGCTTTAAGTGTAGCATAATGAACCTGTGATCTCTGAGATGCCGGTCTTCCAGCTTTCAAGTGACTTCGAAGCTAATGTTGTCTGTGGTAAAAGAAATGTGGCAGTTAGGGTCATTTCATTCGGGAACGATTATTCCAAACAGCGTACGTTTAAAACGATGTGGTATGTGCACACGGTGGTACGTTAAACTGTTTGTGCGTGGCCAGCGCACAATGTACGGACGGCATCAGCGCGTTACTTGGTGAAAACAACCTCATTATTGCACTATTTTGTCTAATCTTGCTAGCCGTTTTTCGAGTGTCATCCGATGACTAGTTATATACTGCAGGTCTAGTAAAACTACCCGACCCTTTTCGCACTGGTGCCAGCCACAGAAATAAGAAAGCCGCATTTCCGATATGGATGTGCACGTATTCGGTACAGAACGTGCCATTGCGGCGACTTTGATTCCGTTCTCACGACGTTTTCTTGAACCGTTTATGCCTAACATGTGCGTGTGACTTGCTCTGGCTTCATTCATCGCAGCCTGCTGTCGTGGAAGAACCCCGAAACCACCCTGTGCCTGCTGCTCGCTCTACTGGCGCTGGTTGTGCTTGCATTCTGGAAGGGCCAAGCTTTTGCCGTGCAGGTCATAGGTAAGACTTTACCTAACGTATCAGCCTGAGTAATTTACCGTTCATGCGAATCAACTTCACTTTCTCATTTGTAGGGAATAGATGGGTTTGTACAAGGGAGCTCCTTTATACTTGTGAGATGAGTTACTTCTTTACGCTGGCGCTTGCATTACTTGCTCGTGCAAGCGCCAGCGTAAAGAAGTAACTCATCTCACAACTATAAAGCAGCTCCCTTGTACAAACCCATCTATTCCCTACAAATAAAAAAGCTCAGCAGCATGAACAAGAGATTAGGCAAGCATATAGGCGCTTAAAAGTTACAGAAAACTATTTTGTTAACTAGTTTTGTCATTTATGATTTTTTGTGAAACTATCAAAGGTGGAGAGGAGGCAAGATTTCATTTCACTGATCTTTCGAAAGATATTTCATAGATGTGCAGAAGGACAAGTTTCGTGTAAGAAATGGGCGAGGATTCCTTTCATTCAAAACTGAAGCTCAATGTTACTTGGTCAAATCGCGAAAAACAATACGGCATCAATAGAGCAAAGAACAGGAATTGAAAATAGTTCGTTAGACTGCGCATCTCGGTAACTCGAAATCCGCTCTTTCTCAGGTCCCACCATTACGTGTTCTAAGCATATTTAACAGCCTTTGAAAACCTGGCTTACCTAGCCAATTCGATGCTTCGAATGTTGATTAACGTTGAACTTTCAAGCAACACATGCTGGCTACCTCACGTTGTCGTCATGTTCGCAGTCACCCTGATCCATGCTGAAGCTCTTCGTGACCGACTACCTGTGCCACCTGTTACACGAGGCGGCCAAGTACGACCCGATCAGCCGTACCTGGGACCAGCCTGCCCGTATGTCCAGTCGGGAGCTCCGAGTTCTGCAAGTGCCGTGGCTAGACCACTGCGATGCCCCTTCGGAGTTTCTCGCTACAGCCTCCGGCAGCCGGACACCTGGAGGCTATAGGCCACGCAGTCGCAGTCCAACAGAAACTCCTCCGTAAAAGATACCACCTGGATCATTATGGCTGAATTAGTGGCTCATCGCGACCCTTTTTCGATCTCGGCCCCCTTTTACTGTATATAAGGCAATGGGGGGCCGCCAAAAGTAGGCGTGGCTATTGTGAGCTATGGAATCTTTTTTTTTTTCTTTGTGCTTGCCGCTGTATCTGATGCGTTCGCCGAAGATGCAGGTGTAATGGCAATGCAGTTTTTTTTTTAATCTAAAGACACGTCCTCATTATGGTACTGTATAATAAAAGCATGCTAACCATCTCTCCCCGTCGTGTTTATTGTTTAATAGGTTGAGTTGCCGTTCGCATTGTAATAAGGGGTAATTACAGTGCGAAGCAGCGGCAAAGCGGCAACGCCGACAACAAGCTGCTACTCCGGCGGCAAGAGCGCGGCATGCGGCGGCTGAATGTCTACGCAGACAGCAAGCTACCCCGGAGGCGAGAGCTCGGGAAGCAGCGGCAAAACGGCAACGCCGACAACAAGCTGCTACTACCGGTGTTGAGGGCGCGGGAAGCGGCGGCTCAACGGCAAAAACGCATTGTATATACTGTACACACGCGTTGTCACTCATTTACGTGCGCGAGTGAGCAATGTCACGGGTGATTTACGGTAAGAACGATCCCCAGTGCTTCGCCCACTCGTCAGGATTCACTTCGTGGAGATGCGTGGATTTTTTTTCTCAATTCGCGCGATAGTGGTTACGGACACCGGCGGCCGCGGCGTCGGCGGACAACTACGGCGCAAAAACGGACCCTTGTTGTGATCTCATAACAGCTTTCACTGTAACAATGGGAGGCGCAAGTGAAACGCGACCGTTGGTATACGACAGACAGCAGCAAGATATGCGAGACTGGTTGTTGACTTGTCGCAGCATATGACCGTGCATTTCTGAACGCTGGCCGCGAACATGCTGTTGGGCGAATTCATGCACGAATTAAGTACTTGTCTCGCTATAGCTACATAGCATCATTGTGTGAAACTGCTATTAATAAGGACCTGTCAAGCTTTTCGCTAGGCCACGAAGAGTGAACAGAAACTCGGCCAAGCTAGCCTATGCCTCCTTGAGCCAATTTAATAATCATAGCTGAGGCTAATTAAGCGTAGTCAGTCCAATCAATACTTTTCCGACACTAATCAATACTGATAGATAATCAAGTCATTGGTAATCAATGCCAATTAAGCCGCCGCATTAGGCCAAGTTAAGCTTACAGAAAGCCTTGTTAAGCCAGTATATCCCGTTCTAATTGGGACTGGACAAGTGAATCAGCACTATAGTCGATCCCATTCAAAAACAGATGATCAATACCGATTAAGCCGGATTAGGCCATATTAGTGTGTATATGTTGAATTACACTAATCCGGACAAAACAAGATGGTCTAGCGCCTAGCCATGAGGAAGGTTAAACTCGACTGGATTGTTATAGACTGAATAAGATCATCCGGATTACGCCAATCTCGACCAATACAATTTTGAGTAAGTGGAGAATGCCTAGCCGGTTGAATGACTGAGTATTGACGGATTAAGCCAATCCGGATTAGCCCGAATTAAACTAATCGGGATGAAGCTCATCTTGAACAAGTCGATTTTTGAGTAAGTTGAGAACGCCTAAACAGTTGGATGACTGTGGATGGCCACATCAAGGCGATCTGGATTGAGCCGAATTAAGCTAATCCTGAACAAGTCGAGATTGCCTAGCCGGTTGATGCCCGAGTACGGCCACGTTAAGGCAATCCAGATTAATAGAGATTAAGATAATCTGAATTAGGCTAGTCCTGAATAAGTCAATTTAGAGTAAATTTAGATTGCCTAGCCAGTTCGATGACTGAGTATGGTCACTGCAAAACAATGTGGATTAAGCCGGATTAAGCTAATCCTGAGCAAGTCAATCTCTTGACTAAGTTGATGTTACCTTGCCGGTTTTACGACTGAGTATAACCAGATTAAGCCAATTCGGATTAGTCCGGATTAAGCTAGTCCGGAAGGGCCCGACAAAAGCATCACTGACAAACCTGTGTGAAGTTAAACACCCGTTCCCGCCAAAACTACGCGAAGCTCAGACATTCCATCGCGAAGATTACCACGAGCTAACCAGTTTTGGTATGCATTAAACTAATAAAAAGGCCGCTAGGGCACCATGACCGGGTCATGTGTGACATGCACGACATAATTCTCATTGACGACCAGTCATTTATGTTAGTCATACACTCTTAGTGTGCCATGTCAGTTTTGGTATACATCGCGTTAATAAAACGGCTGTTAGAGCTACATCACTGAGTCATGTATGTCATGGCGTACATGACATGCATGACATGATTTTCGCGTTATGAGCAGTCATTTATGTTCATCATGCACTCTTATCATGCCATGTCAATTTTTGTATACATCAAGTTAAGAAAACGGCCTTTAGAGCTTTATGACCGGGTCATGTACGTCATGGCGTACATGACATGCATGACAGGATTTTCATGTTATGACCAGTCATTTATGAAGGAAAGAAGTGTAAATTTAAGGGCTCGCTTTCTTTGATAGACATAATATAGTCTGTTGTCTGTTAGTTCTCATTAATACCAGTCATTTGTGTTAGCCATACGCTCTTATCATGCCATGTCAATTTTGGTATACATCAAAGTTAACCAAATGGCCGTTAGAGCTCCGTGACCGGGACATGTATGTAATGGCGTACATGACAAGGCATATCATCATTTTCATATAAGGACCAGTCATTTATGTTTTTCATGTGCTCTTGTCATGTCATGCCAATTTTCGGTACACATTAAGTTAACCAATCGGCCGCGACAGACACTCGCGAGACGCGATCGACCAGACGAAACAACAAGGCCGCGCAGCCATCGGTCCGCTGACCGCCGCGGATACCCTGCGGCGGGAAGGCGCAACTTCTAGACAAAAATGCATTGCCGCAGCCACCAACACTTCGTGGGAAATATGAATTTCCTAGTCGGCAAACGCGACTATGGCATGTTAGAAACTAAATCTGGAAGCCTATGCCGCGTTCTCCATGGGTGAACAGAAGACGTGCTGCGAACGCCGGCGTTGCCGCTGACCACGTCGGTTACCACAGCAACGGCATATACAACATTTTTCTGTCTTGAACTTGCGTCGTCTCGCCGATAGACATCCGGTGCCATCGCCAGACCAACGAACGCTCGCTGTTGTTACTTCATCTGGTCGAACCAGGAAGCGAGCCAGGAAGTTGTGCCCTAAACCTAATCCCACCGCCAAAAAAAAAGGGGGGGGGGGATGGAGTAGCGGTTCCTAAATTTCTTGGCCTCGTGCTATCCTGTGCATAATGCTGCTTAAGCCACCTTCGCCGCAGTACACCGGTGTCTTGCGGATAAGCGTAGTAAGATTTAGAAGGGGCTGTTAGCACTATTCACGGGACACAGCACATTTTGTTTCTCAATTACTCATGCATTTTTCTCTAAAATGGAATAACAACTCGCCCAACAGTTCATTCTTCTACTCATGCATGTATACGCTGCATAATTCTTAGTACTAGCATGATCGCTGACGTCTAAAAAATTAGTGGCAATCATTTGGCCAGTGTATGACATTTCTACAGCCCTAAAAACAACAAACAAAACCGTACACCAGTTTTCTGTTTTTTTTCGCCACCCCCCACTTGTTACTGCTTTACGAAACTCCCCAATTTCAAGGTCGCCAGCTTGGCATATCCACATTTAAATTGGCAGAGTCTGTCAAATGATTTTACAAGCGCTGCAAATGCTAATGTGGACTTCGTCATTTTTCGCACAGTAGGGTGGTTCAAAATACTGCTTTTATTGAAATAGCAGTGCTCATGTTGAATGTGCACGATTTAGGTGATGTTGAATGGTTTGCATATTTTTGTTTTCTTTTCTAAATGTAAGCCTTCTTTTTTGTTATACTGATCCAAAGTCGGGATTTTGCGATAAAATACGGGTGTTTTTTTTTTCGTAACCTGCTCCAAATTTGGATTTTCGTGCTCCAAAAGTAACATTTTGCTGCTCCAAAAATTGCTCCAAATTCTATTTCGGCTGTTGCACCCCTGGATCTGCGACCTCGAAGGAAATAACCAAGCTGCAACGCAGACCATTAACTTACTCGCTGCATCGAGAACCTCAGGCATGACAACGCTCTGCTTCATTTCCACGCCTACTTACCTAAAAAAGTTGGCAAAATGCATGCGTCTTTGGTATTACACCAGACCCTTAATGCACACTAGAGCGAATGGAAATTGACTGGTAACATAAAGAGCCCAAGGTGAACTTTCGAATTAATTCACGAGCAAATAGCTTAACGCTCAGATGCCTCGTGAAACAGTATACTGTGCCCAGAAGCTTAGTCGAACACGGCCGTGACCCGTCATGTGCAGTGCCTCGAGAAAATGCATGCAACAGTGTGACAATACCTGTTTTCTTGTTTTGGTAGAGCCACATCAACCCAACAATCGCAATTAAATCATTATTAATCAAAATTGGAAAGTTACAGTTTCCCCGAACAAGGCATCCACTGCCACAACAACAACAACAACAAAAGAACTCCAGTGCTTGTCGAATGGGCGCTGTTGTGCTCACCAGCTGAGGGGGGGGCCGAGCCTCTCCTTAAAACATGGAGAGGGGACCAGGCCCCCCCGGGCACCCCCCGACTTTAAGCCCTCATACCGTAGTTATACAGGCACGCTGAACTCTGTTGGACAAAACTCAGTTAACCGAAGTGGTGAACTACAATTACCGCCAACTGCAGTTGGCACCTGTTACACGTAAAAAGCCGTCGATCGTTTCCAACTGTCAAGCGAGACACGTGACCCTCAGTTTCACGAATAAAAATATACAAATTTAGCTGCTTTTTCATAAATGTACTGGCAAATTAGAGGTACTTCTCTTAATATAAATAATTCCTACTTACACCCGAAGTCCCCGATCGTATAATTTTGGCATAATTTAAAGATGGTTTCGCAACTATGGGCGAAGTCGCCTTGGCGGTTGGTCCAGAAGCCATGACAATCCGTTGCCTGGTACGTGTAATGTCGCCGTGTGTGGTACGTGATCTGTTATGCCCGACTGCATTGCGTATCGGGGTCTCTCATTGAGACAGATCAGTCGACGCACTTTTGGCGCGACGTTTTGGCCTCCGTTGGAACTATGCTGCCTCGTACCACCGACATGGGTGCCGCCATTTTGTTAGTTAGATTCGTCAACGTTCGTCAACCTCAATCGGGAGCAATCATGCATGGATTAGTCGGATAACTGCAGTTAGGCTTTCCGTCCAAGTGGCTGCAACTGTGGTTTGTGGCAACATGACTTCATCATGTGATGTCGCAAACTTTGGCGATATTTGACGTCACCACGTGACGGTGCTGTATCTAGAGCGAAGTTAATCGTAGCCAAGTCAAACTAAGCCTCGTTGAGCATCGTAAAACCTAATTAGCTAAGCATACTTAAGCTAATTAGGTCACAGTCTAATGAATCCTTATTAAACCTAGCTGAGATTCTGGTGTGCCTATAGTCATGCCGAGTTCGCCGAGATGTGGCGAGCTAGGCGTAATTAGACTGAACCTAATAAGTGCTGAATTAGCTAATTATGCCTAGGTTGACTACGGATTCAAGCTAATCAAGACCAAACCTCGAATATGGAAGCTGGGCTAACTAGACTAATTAGCCTAATTAAGGTAACTAGGCTACTTGGTGCTGTGACAGCCAAACGATTTCCAGTTGAACCCGATCGATACCTAGCCAATACTCGTGATTTACAGTGTGATCACGTGAACACTTCGTGCATCGGCGGGTGGACGCACGTGCGCCTAGTCAAGTCAGGAGCAGCCGAGTGCCGACCAGCTCTGCTCTGCCCCAGCCTTGCGCGACACATTGCAAGATGTACAATTTTTTTTCCTATGCAATCCGAATCCATATCGGACGCGGTGCCCCTTATCAACCGAGCCGTATACCTCGTGTCCACTCGCACCATTTAAGACCTTCCAGAAGTCTTTTTTCTTCTTCTTTTTTTTTTTATCCATTAAACGTGGTCAACGCAGGAGGAAAGGAGCTGGCATCTGCCACCGTTCAGGGAGAGCGGAGTTCCGAGGCGCCGCAAGAAGCGGCGATCGCCCTCACGCCAACACGACATACGGACGCGGGCGTAGTCTTCGCAGACTCCCAATGCGCTGTCCGCAATTACACGCGAGACAGGATCTCAATCGAAGCACTCAAAATTATGTGTAAGAGCAGCACTCCTCTTCCTCAAGTATGGGTCACGGGCAGGGGGCGTAGCCAGGGGGGTGTGTGTTTAAACCCCCGAAAATTTTTCGATTTTGCTTGCGTATATATATACACGCACGCATACAAACGCACGCACGAACATACATAAAATATGGTTGAACCACCCCTCCCCCCCCCCCCCCGAAAAACATTCTGGCTACGCCCCTGGTCGCGGGGCACGATGGGCTCAAGGGAAACGAAGCGGCTCACGCTGCCGATCGGGGCCCCGTCCGCGATCTTCTCTAAGCTGCCCAACACCTTTACTTTTCTCTCTATCTATCTTTCATCACCGCTTATCCCTTCCCTTGTGAACCACTGCTGAGGTGTCCTATATTTTGCTAGAGACAGTTGCGGGGTTCACTTTTCTCTTCATTTCCTCTATTAAAAGCACTCCCTCTCCACCCCACCCCCCCTCACGCCGCGGCCAGCGGTGAAGTCAACCCGACCACCTCGTTGCCTCGCCCGACCCACGGATAGCCAGCTCTGCAGCAGAAGTGGAGACCGTACCACCGACGTATAACGCCATACTGCAACACCATGCATCCATCGCAGGGGTGTATCCGCCACCTCACCCCAAGCTAAGGAAGAAACCACAGTATTCCGAAGACTGCAAACTAACACGCACACGCACGGTATCCTGCTACGCCGAATCTACCCGACACTTCTTGCTCACAAAT
>JALIZH010026296.1:0-16674 GCA_030522465.1 Rhipicephalus appendiculatus
TACATTCATTTCATCGAGCTCTTGCACCACTTTTCAAAACCTTTTTGTTGTTGTTGTTGTTGTTGTTGTTGTTGTTGTTGTTGTTGTTGTTGTTGTTGTTGTTGTTGTTGTTGTTGTTGTTGTTGTTGTTGTTTTCACGACCGGTGTATTTCGAAAAGATATTGGAGACAGGCGAGAATTTCAGCCTTCTTCGGTCCTAGTCTTTCTCCTTCTGGCGGCTAAGACGAAGGTGATGTTGTTTCCAGTCTTCTTAGACTTTAAAAAAATTTAAGCGACGCCCGATATATGTTGAAGCAAAATTTGAGGCTGAATCTGATTTTTTTTTCCTTTTTTCGAAGTAACACTCCGGTCGGTAAAACATGCATGTATTTTAACACTTCACCGCAAACGAGATCTCGGTAGTTTTTCGACGCGCCGAGTTTTGACCAATCAAGAAATTTTCGTAGAACCAAGCGTAGAAGATTACGGCGGAGCAACTGCTTCGTTCTTCCTGGCACACAGAACTTCGAACTCTTTCTTTGCCGTACTTCCTTCCGGTATAGGAGAACTTTTTGTTGGGCGAGTTGGTATACGTTCATACTTGATATTTTAAGGCGCTAAAAAACACCATACACAAGAAAGGACACGGGACAGAGCGGGACAGAGCACTCTGTCCCGTGTCCTTTCTTGTGTATTGTGTTTTTTCGCGCCTTAAAATATCAATTCCTTCCGGTAGTTGTTGCACACAAGCTTCGGCGCCAGCAGTAAGGGATCGAGCCCGTTTGGATCAACAGATGTGGTTGCACTCGGTAAACGCAAGTTTTCTTCGTAGCCCGGACGCGTCGACCATCCGGAGGACGTCGACAACGACGCACAGAGTCGATCTCAAGGCGGGCGCTCCGAGCCAGAACTGAGTGAGCGAGCGAGCGGTTGGCTCGATCTCTCGGGGAAAAGCGTGGATCGACGCCGAGCCTGGAGAGGTGCGGAGAGAACGGGAGTGAAAAACAATAAGAGGGAGAATGATTTGGGGAAGTGGAGAGGAGGAAGACGATGAAACAGGCGATTTGGAAAGGGAGGTGACGGGAAGCGTCGGAATCTCGGGCAGCCCCTCCGTCTCCGTTCCCGTTTCATTCCTTCGATCTCTCTCTCACCCACTCTTTCCTCACTCAACGTACCAGCCTCGCCTCGTTCAGCCCTCTCTCCGCATTCCACCGTGATCGAAGCGAGATTCCTGCAGGTCCGCGTCATCGGTGCACGGCAGGTGTTGTACGCGCGGGCACCACCCCTATCATAGCCCCGCGGTGCGGATGCCGCGATAATCTTGGCTTGCAAAGAATTTTCTTTAACATTTCTTTTTGTTTCGTTTTGCATATCATAAAGTTCCCATTTTTTTTCGTCTCATGAATAATGTCTGCAAGAGAGGTGGTCCGTGCCATGGAGAACGCGAACTGGACAAAAATAGTACCGCATTCGATTCCCGAATCGGGATATGCATTTTTTTTCTCAACCTCAAAGCGTTTTCTTCGGAAAATCTCTATGGGTTCCCATAGTGGGCGCACATTTTCCAACGGCGCTTCGAGTTTTCGATAACCCCCCCCATTACTCGGCCTCCCACTAACCTTCTGGTTTTGACACCTCGTTTCGCGGAGAAACGTCTCGGGAAAAGTTGTTGGAGCTATTTCAGGATAAAATTGATCTTTTAACGGAGCTGTTAAAGCTTTTCGTTGCGCCGGGTAGAGCGAACAGAAATGAGCCGGCTAGCACTCGCTTCGTTCTCTTTTTCATCGCCTTCGCGCCCACAACTGGTGCGACGTATTGCCCGGCCGTGGAACGCAAGCACTATGAAGGGCGAGTACGTCACCGGACTAAAAACCACGTAACATCACGTAACAACTAGGCACGTTACTAAATATCACGTAACGTCACGCCACAAGTAGTCACGTGACTAAAAATTACTGAACATGACGTAAAACCACTTAGTCACGTGACATGTTCAAGCAAAAAGCAAGTAACAGCTAGGCACGAGACTAAAGCACGTAACAGCACGCAACAAATATTGGCAGGACTAAAACTCACAAAACGGCAAGTGACATGTTCGCGCCATAAACCACGTAACAACTGCTCACGCGACTCAAAATCACGTAACATCACGTAACAGCTAGGCACATGACATGACCCTGTCAAAACCGCGTAACATGTAATCAGGGGCGTAGCCAGAAATTTTTTTCGGGGGGGGGGGGGGGGGGGGACACCGCTTTGATTTCGGGAGGGGCACCTCCTTGGAATGGTCATTTTTCGCTCTGTATGCCATGGCGAAAAAAAATTTCGGGGGGGGCACGTGCCCGGTGTGCCACCCCTGGCCACGCCACTGCATGTAATCACGTAACTAAAGTCATATAGCATCACATAACAACTCGTCAATTCTCCAAAAATCACGTAACATCACGTAACAGCTAGCCACACGACTGAAACCGGAGAAGTATAACAAAGCTCATTCATACTAGTAAAGCCTTGGCATCACTGGCAAAAACTTAGAAAAGGCTAGGTCGAACACAACTTCCGCTGCTGGTTCCAGCCTTGCGCTACTATTGGAAGCTGCGCTTTTTTATTATCTGCCATGATTTTCGTAGTCAGCAAGCCGTATGGCTTCCTTTTAATTTCTCCTAGCTTCAAAACACTATTAGGCTTCTTGCGATCTACAGGCCTATCAGAACGACTGTCAGCGGAACGTTCTCGTGTTTATGTGTGTGTGTGTGTGGCTGCGGGTTTTTTTTTCGTATTTATTTTTCTCTCTCTCTCTCTTTCAACCCAATATTCCCCTACCCCAGTGCAGGGTAGCATACCAGATACTACCTTTTGGTTAACCTCCCTGACTTCCTCTCCTCTTTATCTCTCTCTCTCTCTCGTTCTGCTATCTTCAATCCGGAACAACTTTCATTCAAAGTTGATAAGTTGCGGAACCATTACAACGAGGCGTAAACACAACCTAGTGAAAGCTTTCCCGTTTTCGCGAAGCTATAATGGAAGCGTTGCATATTAATTGAATTCACTTCACGCCTATAACTGTTACTCCTATTATCCTTGCGTTTCCTACAACAGCCAATTCGTCAAATTTATTTATATTTTTTTGTTCCTGAAATCTCTGTCACTAGCCGCTCGCCTTCGATAATATCTACCACCTACGTGTTGGCTGCGCCAATCGCTTAAGAAAAATTTCAGCGGAAGTGCGCTTTTGAGAATACGTATCTTTTGTATCCTCCATAAATGCAATGACATGACTCCTGTGATGAAGGAGTCATGTCGGGTTAACGTCAATTGTATACTTAAGCGCCATCCAGTGTACCTGGTTTACGTAGCACTATCAAGGGCTACCATCCTCGCAAGCACAAGCGCTACATATCAGCTCACGTCTTCTGGTGTTGGTAATACCCATGTTTCTGTTGGCATCGTTGTGCAACTGCAAACAACTGGTTATATGAAACATATGCGACTCTTCAACATATCTCTGTATGTACAACATTTGTACATATCCTTAGCGTCATTTCGTAACGTTTCGCTCAATAAAAAATTACAACCCAGTCAACTTGCATCCGCATGCTTCGCATAACATCGATTCACATGGTACTTGGGATCAGCTTTTTTTTTTTTTGCTACAGCGTTCTTAGACTTGTTTAGCATGGATTCGCACACGCTGTATACAAGAGCGACCGGATGCCCTGCGCAGCAAAGCCGGCCCTCTCGGGCATTAAAGTTGCTAAAAACGTTCTGCTCGCATGCCATTTCAGCGCTGCACTTAGACACGTGAACGCGATGCCCCCCGCCCCTTCTTTTTTAGGAGCGAAGCTCCTTAGGCCGGCACTCCGCCGTCGCCGTCCCCGTTGAAGCTCCCTGGCACGGTGCCAGCTGTGGCGTCTCCCCCTCACGCGGGAGGATAAATGAGCTTTATGAGCGCTGGAACACGGGTGGCGTCTGCACGATGCGCAAAGCGCGAGAATACGAACGCACGCGAAACGAAGGCCGATTAGTTTGCCTCTTCCTCTTTCTTCGTATCTGCCGGCGTCGGCGAAAAAAAAAGACAGAAAACAATGCGCGCGTTGCGCGAAAAAACAAGTCGCGCGGTGCAAAAACAGTTCGCGCTCATAAACGACAGTAAAATTCATCGAAAATCATGTTTGTACATATATAAAAATAGGGACCCACTTGAGATTAGTTAGGGCCGCTCATAGAACATGGATAGTCGTCCTCAGAAACGTAAACGGGATGATGAAGACGATAAGCAACCTGGCAAGGATGCGGAACGCAAAGCCAAAGCAGCGGCAGCAAGATGAGCCCGGCAACAGGATCCTGCGGTTAAGGCACGACGAGCGGAGCTACAAAGGTTACGCCGACAGGATCCTGCCGTACGTGCTAGAGCGGCCGAATCTAAGCGCCGAGGCCGCGAACAATTTCAAAACGTACATAGTCGTTCGCGTCCCATTTCTTAAGAGCTTCGCTCATCGGTTGTGTTCGTACACGGAACAACTGCTAGTTTTTTTTTAGCTATCATACAGCAAAAAAGTCTTCTTAGAGCGTGGATTGAACATCCAGCACCCATGTCTTTTGGTTCTGAAGTTTAGAACTAAATCCTACAGATCACCTAAGAAATGTTTATAAGCGTCACTAACAATGCGGCTGATAGCCGACCCAATTGCCGTAATCACAACCACTCCGTTCCGTCTACAGTGGCGCTCGTCCTGTCTACAGTGTTGTTTCTTCTGGTATGCCTCGCGCTTAGACAATTGCATATGCACGATTGACCAACTAGCTCAAACCAAAGCTTTTTTATCCCAACCCGCTAGCAATGCAAATTCGTGGTGACTCTTGACATTTTAAATACGTAAGCATTTCTGTGCCGACGGAGCCAAAAGACTGCGTTTGTCTGTCTGTACCACGGAAGAAAGCAAAAAATTACACCATCTACCGCTAAAGGGAACCATGTGTAGATGCGAAGCAGCGGGCGCTAACGCTTACACTGGCGGCGGCGTTGACGCTGGCGCTCATCGCAGCGTTGCGCAGGAGAGAAACCTGGGGAGGCGCAAAGCACGCAGTGATGGACCGGTGTTTCCTACTGGAACATCCCAATCGCTGCTAATGGGCAATGAGAGACAGAAGACTCCGACTGGAGAGAGAGACCCGCAGTCTGCTTTTAGTCAACGCTCACGCGAATTTTTATTGTTCAACAACGCACAGGAGAAATCTCCCACCGGCCCTACCTTGGAGGTCAAGATCCATTGCTATATATACGGGGTGGCCAGTGAACGGTTGTGCAGCGCGAGCAGCCGGTTTTTTCAACCAAGAAACTCGCTAGCAGACGCTGCCTGCGTCGGCGTCGCTAGGCAAGAGAGGGGGAGGAGCGTAAGTGAGGAGAGAGAGGGGGGGCACGAGCATGCGCAGTGGGGGTGTGGACGCCGCGGAGAGGGATGTCTAGAGGAGAGAGGGGGGGGAGCGTAGGAGGGTAAAAAGGGAGGGCACGCGCATGCGCAGTGAGGGTGTGGTCGCCGCTGGGAGGGATGCCTAGAGGAGAGAGAGGGGGAGAGGAGGAGTGAAGCAATGAATCAGTTTAGATTGATAAATTGTAATGTCGTTAATTTCACCATCATCTGTTGATTAATAGACGAAAAAAATCAAGGTCAAGCTTTGTTTTTAAAATTCGCGTCGAAATCTCCGTGCAGGACGTCACAGATTTCAAAGTGTACATTTCGTGATTTGGTTGCATTGGCTCAATGAAATTTCCTGAAACTTCGTATGTTAAGTAGATGGCGTCCTCAGAAGAAGATGTATTTCATTTTTACCGATTAGGAAGCATCTATGACCCTGTAGACGCCGTCAAAGTTTGTGAGGCCATGGCGTTTGGTGCGAAAATTTCAATGTGGCGTCACCAAACGCATTTCCTTTTCGCACATTTTCTCTCTTTCCAAGCATGTTCTAGCGGTAAGAGTTGCGTTTTATGAAACTGCAGCTCACTAACAAGCGAAAAACCGTTTGTATCTTTAGCGTTCCTTTAAAGCATACTTTTTTTCTCCTGTATACGGGCCTTGCGATAATGCCTACCAACTGAATCCGTCGTCTTATTTTTGTTTTTTAGTTCTTTATTTACAATTTTTGGCCGTGAAGCACAGCTACTAGGTGTTGCGATTGTTATAAACGAGTAAATACGGTTTTCTGGGCATATCTACGCAGTCGCGGTTATAGCGCTAGTGAGATATGACGCCGCCGTTCTCACCGCGGTTCCGCTATCCGTTCGGCGAGGGAATTAAAATGTGATACCGATAGGCGCGAAACGCCGAGACGGCGAGATTGGCCCGAAAATCTCCTTTAAGTAGAGCGCTCTTCGCCTCATTCGAATTCACCGTATCGTGTGCATTCCTTTAAAGAACAAAAAAAAAAGCATAAGAGCATCGGAAACCACACCGATGTTTTCTCTTCATTGCTGTCTAGGGAAACGCATAATAATAGGCAGTGTGGATACTTTATCTCTGTCTTTGTTTTACTTCTTCAATTCCACGGAAGAAGCAGTCGTGCATGTGTAATGTTGCGAAATTGATATGCAAAATAAGCTGCATAAGCATGCAGAGTAACGCGGCGCTAACGAATAGCATACGGAGCCATGCTGGCAGAGTTTTCGTAAATAAGGCAGGAAAGTTTCTCGAGGCGCGCTTCTTTCGTGTGCACCGTGGCTGTGTGATCGAAAAGTTTCGGTCCCGTTTTTACGAAAGTTGTTTGACAGTGAAAGTTGTGATATCACAACAACCTAGTTTGGTGGCTTTGTTGTCCGCCGCCGCCGTAGCCATCGGTGTCCGTCCGTAACCGCTGTCGCGGTTACCCCGAGACAAACATACTCAGCATCGGGTGGGATTTGAACCCAGGCCATCTGCGCGGTAGTCGAGTGTTCTATCACAGAGCCACGCCGCTCCTTGAAACTCCTTCGTAGGAAGACTTTATGCAGGCGTCATATAGGGGAGGTAAAATCATATTAAAGATGTAATATAGCGGTTTAGACGAACAAATTAACAAGGCGTCCCACTACGCGAATTGAGTAACGCGTGTGTGGTTTAAATCTTTCCACACATTACAAAGAGCTACTCCAAGCAGCGTAGAAACGGGACACAGAAGAGACCACACAACACAGGCGCTGCACACCATTACACAGCATTACAAATAGCTCAGCCATAATTCTTCGTCGTCGCAAAGCGTCAGCAAAGTGCACATAAACTCTTACAGACGTGCCTGTAGTGCGTACCTCGATTTTCCGCAGAGTGTTGAATAACGGCAGACAGGGTAATTTCCTACTTCTCAAAATTCTGACAATTTATGCTTTAGTGGGTATCTTGCAACTGTACTTGTAGTACATAGACGCCCCAAGACAGTTTAGCGCGGGCTAGAGAAAAACCGCTCGTCCAGCTTTCGCTGTGTCTATGCAGCGTGTTCCACGCGTACCTCGCCTGCTTCGTTTTGTAATGTTTTGCTGTCATGTAAGTTATTCTTATCCAGTATCCCTCACTAAGATTTATGTGTTCGTTAAAGCGAACAATTACCTTTGTCAGAGCTCTTTGTAATACACTTAATCGAACTGCGCGTACTTCCCTTATCTCTCGCATCACGGAGCATGTCTCTGTCAAGGAAGTAATACTGCATGAGCATCATCCATTAAAGCTTCAGGCGTTCGTTATCGGCAATAATATCCTTATTTGAAATATATGCTACGCTGATCGTACATCTCTTTCTTTATTTCTTTTTTCTCGCCCATCTCGGTGGTGATTGCAGCGAGGGGGGACATTTACCACGCAACTATCGCTCGGGAAGTTTCTTGTGTTTCCTATTGGGAACAATCCGTATTATCCAGGTTCGTTCTTTTCCTCTTCGATTGTACTATGCTCCTTCCTTCTCATTCGCGCTTTCAACCTGGGTAAATCGCAAGATATCCCACATAGGGCGAGCTCAATCGTTCACACTGTAACGTACTGCCTGCCTTTGACCTGCCCTCCCCTCTTATAGTTGAGCTCGTCCGTGCAAAGATTGCGGGACAAAAGTGGCGCGGTTATCGGTCCCCTTTATTACACATCGACCCGACTGTACGCCGTCACACGCACGCACACCTACCACTGAGAGCCCACTCGGAACAAAGCTGGCCGGACTGCCCACCCTCATCTTTCCCCCCTTTCTTCCCCTAACTCATTCCTCAAGGCTTTGAACCGTTGGCTTCCACCACGCAAACCATCTCCAACTCCTTTCCCCCCCTGCCTCCACCATTTCAGCGTCTCCGTCTTGACGGTGCCGTTGAGCTGTGGGCTAGAACGCGTTCGCCGAGGCTCGGTCAAGTAAGGTGCATCGTCCACCGCGCCGGAGTAGTACGGAGCACTGGTCCCGTTTTTCAGGAATCTTCACATCATTGCCAGTTCTTCCATCGTACTTTAAAGCACGATATAAGGAGAAGGATTGATTACACAATACGGAGAGAGAGATACAGAGAAACGCACAGACAGACAGACAGACAGACAGACAGACAGACAGACAGACAGACAGACAGACAGATAGATAGATAGATAGATAGATAGATAGATAGATAGATAGATAGATAGATAGATAGATAGATAGATAGATAGATAGATAGATAGATAGATAGATAGATAGATAGATAGATAGATAGATAGATAGATTCATACAGCATCAAATCAGTCTTGGACGCCAAGGTCCACTATGAATCACGTGTCAAGCTCCAGCCGTACCGAAGCAGCCATTGAAGGGACCACTTCATAACCTTGACGCACGCGTAGTGAGCGTACTGCTTCGCCGATTAGCTGGCGGTGCTTCTGCAGCTTCCCGACAATACTGCGCGGTCATTCGCAAGGGCGCGTTAAAGAAGAACCGGGCCCTTCTCAGGCGCTCGATGCGGAATGTCAGCACCACGAAATTAATATCTGTCAGCCTCTTTTTGGTGGAGAGGGGCAGGAAGGGAAAGTCCTTGTTCGCCTTCAGTTTTTTACTCATCCGCGCAGCCGTCTGCGAAGCCAAGCCAGGCGCTGTCGTAGCCAAGGCCGAACCATTTTGAACGAAGCTAGACGACGCCCGCTGGGCGTGGTTGTTCATTTCAAAAGGACTTCGGACCGCTCTGACGTTGATGTCAAAAAGAAAGCTAAAAAGACGGTACAGGGATCCCGAGTAATTGCTTTTCAGGCAGTGTTGAGAAAGAATTCGGTAATGTAAGATAAGTGGGTGTTGAAGGAAGCCGGAGCTTCGCAGTTCTAGAGATATACGCCCCCTCAGGCAATCCCCGTGAAATACCGGTTTGGGACTTGATTCTTATAACAGCTTGAAGAGGGCGCAGTAAAGATCACTAGTTTCAAGACAGAACTATCTGCAGGCTGATTCAGCGTGAGTTGTCGGAAAACAGAGAGAAAGAAATTTTGAAGACATCTTGGGAGCAGCATTTCTAGATTCCTTTGTTGCTGCTTTTTATCAAAGCGGCAGTAAAAAAAGAGTTGTTTTCCAGTATCACAAAAAAGTTGTTTTCCTTGAGCCAATGAGAAATAGTAAAGAAGCAACAACGAAAATAATAAAGTAATAACAGAAATAAAAGGTGATAATGTCATCGTAATGTTGCCGAACAAGCTCAATGCGATGACACTGAGTTTGAAGGCGTACTTTTCATCTGGTCTTTCTTTGTACTTGGGTTTTAAGAATGCACTCAACTGCCTGCTAAAGGATTCAAATTTTGAACGTAATAAGCCATTAGTAACTTTTAATGAGCCACCATAGCCCAAATACTTTAAATATGCACTAAAAGTCATGACGTCACACCGACGTCCAGACATGGCAGTTTCGGCACAAAAATTTACAATCAAGACGTTAAAGCTTTTTTTTTCATTTTAATAGTCGACATTTCACAGTGCGAAGAGGCAACATCCCGTTTTCGAATAACGTTTTACCTATTTAAATTACTTTGCGGTGTCTCTAAACGTCCCTTCAAGTGTGTACAGAAAAAAAGAGGGGGGACTTGTCTCAAACCAGGAAGAAAAACGAGGTTCAATTCCAGGAAAGCCGACCTTTTTTCTAGCGCTTCTTACAGTTGGAGTCATCACACGAAAACAAAAAAGAGCTCACTATCTCAATCCGTGGTAAAAAAAAAAACACACACACACAAAAGAAACTTGTTCAGAAGTGCTCCAGTCACTCGTTCAGAGAGCTCAGTGCGCCGGAGTTGGCGTACGCTTTTGGTCGTGGGAACAGAAATTGAACGCTTTATAGTGTAGGATTCAATGTCGGACGATACAAAGACAGGTTTCAGTCAGGAGTATTTTCTTTTCTTTGCCTGTCGGGGACCCGAAAACAGTTCAGCTCGGTCACTAGCAAAGTCTAAACTTTTTTTTTTTCCCACAAGAGAGTTGGGCCAACAGATAGACAGCCACACCGTTTTCGGGAGTCGAAAGCATCCGATGATCTGATGGCATGCATTCGCTCCACTGAACAAGCAAGCAAACAAACCAACAAGCAAAAAACCAACAAACAAGCTGCGTGATAGGTTGAGAGATGCACATTACCACGCATCGCACACAAGCCATAAAAGCGATATTCGAGTGGCTCACACAGTTCCCTAGTAAAGAGGCAAACAAAGCAATGACTTCAATAAGGCCGCAACAATACTTCTTTTTTTATCTCCTTCCTGTAGCCCATATCCCATGAGATTGTCCTTCGAATATTTCAGTCGTGCAACAGCCGATAGCACTTATCTCAAAACGGCGCGGCATCCGCAAAGCAGAATCCTTTCAGGCGGCGCAGCTTGATGTCTTCTCTTTTACCTTCTTCTGAACGTCTTCTTATCTGTGTTCGATTCCTTTCTTTCGGGCGTATTCGTCGATTGAATGGGGTTCATATTCGGGAATGGCAAACAAGAAAACAAACAAAAGATCCCCGACGTCTTCAATACTGCCCGAGCCACAAATGCTCAGTCATATGAGAGATCTCTTCATGGCATGTTTTGTTCTTTGTAACGGCTTTTCGTGATAAGACAGCTGCTGCTTGATTACGGAAGCCGCAGGAGTTGGTGGAAGAATGTAAAGAAAGAAAGAAAGAAAGAAAGAAAGAAAGAAAGAAAGAAAGAAAGAAAGAAAGAAAGAAAGAAAGAAAGAAAGAAAGAAAGAAAGAAAGAAAGAAAGAAAGAAAGAAAGAAAGAAAGTCAGCATGCATATACAGCTCCTGAGACGTCACAACCCATCAAGAGCCAGCAGACATACGCTGCTGCTGCAGCTTCCGCGTTGCTCAATGCATCAGCATTTTGCGGTCGGGGTTCTGCAGCTCGCTAATCACGTTATGATCCTCTCGGGTTATGAAAGCGACGAGAGCGTGGTGATTCGATTATCTTTTTTCTTCTTTTTTTTGTACGTGGCGCTATGGACGCGTGCGACGAAGGTACGCAGGCGCAACCGCACTCGAACCAATCCGGAAAATCGGTGATGCGGGCAAAACGATGCGCGCCATTCTTTGGTTAATGTTGAATAACTCATTTCTCTCTCGCTCTTTCTGTAGTTTTCAACAAGAAATTCCACCCGACACTTCGCCGTCCTTCTTCACAACCTTTTTTTTCCCCTTTATTAGGCCCCGGTAAAATGTTGTTAGCGTGTAATGGCGAAAAACAAAGTTTTGTTTATGTAAACTGTAGAATATGAAACATGAACAGAATGAGCGAAAAACAGTAGTGACAACTGGCAGACTGTTTACTTTACTTTAAACTCAATTTCTAATAAGCCGGTCTTGCTTACGGCAGTAGTAGTACACTCTAGCTGAACTCCCGCAACACGGGCTGACGCTTTAGTCCACGATAAGGAATTTCCCTGAGTGCTTCCCAAGTGTTTCTGTGATATCGTGTAAAATATTCTTTTTTTTACCTCGCTTTTATTGCCGCAGTACTTCTGGGTATTTACAATCGAGAGCAGATGTGTAAAGACCATGGCACGAGCATAAACAAATAAACATTTACTCTCACATCGCAGGATTCCTTCAATGCATTGCACTGCAGGACGTGTGCACCGAGGTAGCACAACTCGAATTCATCAAACACACCCAGGCTGCCAAGAAACAAATCCAGGTAGCTTCACATCGTGAAAACTGTAGAAACTGCGCAGCATAGCTGAGGATTCGACTGCTTATGTCGAGGCTTGGCTTGTGTTTCTCTAGGTTGAAGCTGTTGGAACGCCAGCCTCTGTTGACGCTTGGCCTGTGTTTGTATGAATCGAAGCTGCGGATTCGCCTGTATTTGTTGACGCTCGGCTTGCGTTTGAGTCTTGCGAAGCTGCGGGTTACCTGGCGTTCGTTGGCATTTCGCCTCGGCTTCACTCTTCTGTAAATATGCGTTCCGTAAATACGCGTCTCGTCAATATGCGTTCCTTAAATATGCGTTCCGTAAATATGCGTTCCTTAAATATGCGTTCCGTAAATATGCGTTCCTTAAATATGCGTTCCTTAAATATGCGTTCCGTACATATGCGTTCCTTAAATATGCGTTCCTTAAATATGCGTTCCGTAAATATGCGTTCCGTAAATATGCGTTCCTTAAATATGCGTTCCTTAAATATGCGTCCAACTTCCGGCGCTGACATTTTGTTGTCACTTCACTGGCTCGGGCAGACGAATCGGCCCTTCGGCGAAGCTGGCTTTCCAAACGTGAAGCCTGGGGCGCTATTTTGTAAGCGTTCTAGCATAGAAAGGAGGATAGAACAAAAAGAGGAGGGAAGCAAACAGCCAATAGGCGAGCTGGGGAGTTCAGGAATGTGTGCAGTGCATAAAGAAATGTATAATTATTATAACTGAACATCAATATTCAGAGGCATTGTTTTTCGCTGCTTGAAGTTGAAGAGCTCGGTGACTTTGACAATTAACTTCTGTTAAAGGGGTACTGACACAAAATTTCGCGGCCGAGATAGCCTGCTGGATCGATTTCCGTGTACATGCGTGTACCATCGGCAAAATATCGACAGCGAATAAAGCTTGGAAGGTATATTATATGAATTTTGAAGTTCGCGTGCGCGATCCAGCATTATAGGCCGCACCTGGCGGCATTGACACCCTCGGAGGTGACCCTAGGTGACCCCCCTACTTCCCGGTACAACAGGTTATGATGACGTCGTAGCCGCCATTTCTGTTTTGGCGCGCTCGCCACTGCGCTGTTGGTGACTGCTCGGCGGCTGCTCGCGAGTGTGTGGCCGCGGCCAAGAGGAGGCGCTGCCGCGGCGCACGCGTTGAAAGTTTTGTGTTTGGCGACACTACAGCTTTCCCGTTTCCTGCTCCCAAGGACTTCTTGATTTCCCTGTGCTGCCTGGGCTGCAGTGACAGGCCACAATGCCGAAATCCTTCTGCGCCGTTTCCTTCTGCACGTCGAAGTCGGGATCAGGCGTATGGCTGCATACGTTTCCCCGCTACGAACCTCGGCGGCAGAAGTGGATCGAGTTCGTGTGCGCTTGTGCACGTCAGGAGTACCAGGACTGGTCCCCCGTGCAGAACAGTCGCGTTTGCGGGCTCCATTTCGAGGCTCATTGCTTTACCACACAGGCGCCGCGGACTTGGCGTACATGGGTCTTCCGACTCCACCCTGTGCATCGCTCACGTCTGGTGCTCTGGTGTTACCTAGCTTTCTTCGGCACCAACAACTTGAAGGGCATCACAATGTTATCAAGTGATTCAATCGGATATTGAACGTAGAAAAAGCGAACGTACTTTGGCTAAATGAATTGCCCTGCAGAACATTTGTGCACGAATGTGTCGGGTCGTACATTGCCGACGCGAGGTTCATCGTGGTCGTCGTCGCTGGTATCGTTGCCGCTTCCCGACGAAGCACTCTTCGCCAGCGGGTCAAACCTGAAGTGATTCGCCCCGTCGTAAATTCCTTCCATCCCCGTCGCAAGAAAATTGTCGCCATCAGACGACGATGAGCCCGACGACGACAGCGAGGACGATAACGGCGACGACATCACGCAGCATGGGTGACAAGCGAATGCAAGCAGACGATGCAGACCGCGCGGAAGTGCGTCACTGTTCTGTGTGCTCCGTGACCGAGCGTTTCACTCGCTAGGTGGTGATAGTTGCACCCGGCGGCTTGTCGTTTTTGGAGCTCTGTCAAACCGAAACTGAGGCTGTGTCGGTAATGAGGAGCTTGTAATTAATTATCTGTCGCGCGCTGCAGCAAACGATGTGCCGTGTTATGACTAACAGGCCCCCAGCAACACATTGCAGCAAAAAAACGCGGGGCGAAAATTTTTGTGTCAGGACTCCTTTAAGGTCTTGACGTAGTGCCATATGGTGTCGCAGTGGCGCTGGCCCCCCACGCTGTTTAAACCAATGCTTCTAGTATTAGCAGTATTAGTGTACTTGTAAAATTCAAACGGCGCGACAATTCGAACCGTTACCCAGTTGTCGAATTAGCGCAGCAATCGAGAAGGGGTCCGCGCTTTCCCGACAACCAAAGGGCGTTTCTGCTCTCATTTATGGAGCGGCATCCCCAGTTAGCCTTACGTGCTAGCGAGCTCACCCACGATACCCACGAGTACACAGCAGCGGACAGGCGTCAGCTGTGAGGCGGTAGAGAGATGCGCGAGAAACCCGCTCCTCCGGCCCCACCGCTTACGTTTCGATCCAAGCCGAGTCGTCCGCGGAGACTATTTTGTATCCATACTATCGATAGAACGACGCCCGAGCCCGTTATAACAACCTCCTCTCCCTTCTATGCACATTTTGTGGCTATTCTCACGTCTTGACCGTCGGAATAGCCTCATAGCCTCGACCAATCGCGCATGTCTTTCCCTCCTCTTTTTTGTTCTATCCTCCTCCCCGTTCTATGCTAGAACGCTTACAAAATAGCGCCCCTGCTCATCGTCCATGGCGGGAAGCAGTGGCGTAGCCAGGGGGGTGGCACACCGGGCCCGTGCCCCCCCCTCTCCTCCCCCGAATTTTTTTTTTTTTCGCCATGGCATACATAGCGAAAAATGGCCATTTCAAGGAGGTGCCCTCCCCGAAATCAAGGAGGTGCCCCCCCCTCCCACCCCCCCCCCCCCCCAAAAAAAAAAAAAATTTCTGGCTACGCCCCTGGCGGGAAGGGAAAGTTCAATTTGTGATGCAGTGGCACCCTCTCTTGACCTATTTTGGCACTGTGTCTTTTGACCGATTTTGGCACAACACATCAATAAACCGCGATTTATTATGGGTGAATGTGGGTGCAACAGCTCATATGTCTGCCTCTTCTTACAAGAGGCATTACTGGGGAACTGTTGTGAGTGCGCGGTATTTAACTTTCGAAAAATATTAAAAGTGGAAACCATTAAAGCGTCGAGACTAGCGGCGCGCACCAGGCCACAGCGGCCGCTGTTTTCTCGGGTTAAAAAAAAAAAATAATATGACCGTGTACTTTTATTGCGATAGCAATTATATGGACACTCTCGGCTGGTTTTTGCCGTCATGTCCCGTATATGTATATGTATATATATATAATATATATAAGTAAAAGCCACGAAGAAAAATACCCGCGGGTAACAGTGGGAGCGGGGGCGACAACGTCGCTCCGAGGCGTATGCGATAAGATCCCCCCGCCTGTTCGACGCGCCGGGGAATGCTCAAGGAGAGGAAACGCCCCGCGCGTCTTTAACAAGTGCGGAAAGACGCGGGGGGTCGTAAGTCTCATTTCAAGACTTACGACACACTCAAGCCTTCATTTACGCATGCTGTGCAGTAAATGTATACGTGAAAAGGGGAGTGACCATAGCGTAAGTTTAGAAAGCTAGAACACCGAGGCTCCAGCACACAACCAAGGCAATAGCAGCGTTCGCATGCCCTGTCATGCACAGTGGCGGCGGCCGCTGGCTCCGTAGGAAACTGAGGCGGAATTCTGGTGACCATAAGAAGTACTAAACGACTCTGTTGAAGGTAAGCGGCTGCCCTGCGTTCATCTTGTCTCCTGTTCGTTTAATGCTCTGTGGTTTGTGAAGCACGATGATTCATTGAAATAAGTGTCACTTATGCATGCATCTATCTCTGAGTCCACAATATGGCAATGTGGAAAGTAAGGTAAACAAAGGTGCTTTTTTGTTCATTTCGATCGTAAGTATTCACAGCCACTTTTCATGCTGGCGTTTGCCGCTGGCTGTAGCCTTTTGCATCCCTCAGCCTGATTTGCGTGACCCCAGTATCAGCATCTTCTACGTAAATGCAATTGGTACGTCGCACGCTACTACAAGTATTATAACGCAGCAAGATACCGTCCGTCCGTTGTCATCATGACATCTTTAGCTCCTCTGCTCTTTGTGGGCTTTCTGTTCATAATTATTTTTTTTTCTCACCACTGTAGAACTTCTTTTTCAGGCTCCATATTTGTTTTTCTTATGTCTTTTTTTAATATATCTGCACCCTTACTAAGCCCTGGAGCTGTTCATGGATACTAGCAGAAATGAATTAGTTAACACCGAAAAAGTCGGCTCACTGTATGCTGACTTCAGTGTATGCGCATAGACCTCACGACATTCGCAATAAAAATTTACGCAGTTTCACGCAATCCATCAACCAATCAATCAATCAATCAATCAATCAATCAATCAATCAATCAATCAATCAATCAGTCAGTCAGTCAGTTAATCAATCAATTAATTAATTAATTATTAATCATGTCAATGACATCTA
>JALIZH010026297.1:0-41898 GCA_030522465.1 Rhipicephalus appendiculatus
ATATTTTCTGTACCCACGTAATAGTTCATTTTGCGTGGCACATAGGATAACTGTAGTGGGGAAATGCAATTGTTAAGCGCCTTTGGTAAAAACTTCTTGTTCTTTACCCAAAGAACGTCGAGCGCTCCTCAACGGTGCGAAATATTTGGCGGGGTCAGCGATAACATTGGCGTGCGGTTGCTTACTCAAGCGGACGCCGTGATAGGTTGAGAGTTTGCGCTTACAAAAAAAGAAAACAATGTATGAATAGGCTAAAAATGACGCACAATAAAAAATACCATAATGACGACGAAAGGGTAATAAAACCAGCTCAGATGCACCAATTACGGATGTAGGGTGAGGACGAAATAAACATAACAATGACAAAAAATTAGGACAGGATAGATAGGTTGAGGGATTTGCTCAGCAGTTGGTGAGGAGAATGCGTGTTAGAAAGAACGGAATACTGGTTTTCTAGAAGTATCAAGTCTTTTAGCCATAAAGTCCATGTCAGAGCGTTTCTGTGGAAGGCTGGTAGGTCGCTTTGAGTTAGCTGCGACTTCTAAGGTGTTTCTCCCGAAGTCGGGATCGTTTTACGTGCCTTCCCGCGTTCCTCCTTCCCGCGTTCCACACCCCCCTACCGCATGCGCGTCCCCTCCCCCTCTCTCTCTCCTCCCCTACGCTCACCCCCCTTTCTCCTCTCTAGGAGTCCTCTACTCTGCAGAAGAATTGACATTTGGGGAAGTTGGAATTGGTTATGCATCTTTGAACTAGACAGCGCAAGAAACGAGGACTCAAGAAAAGTACAACACATCAGCAAAGCCTTCTCACAACTAAGTTTATCGGAAAGAACGCATACTATTTAACCCATGACCAAGTGCCACGTGCTCATACATCATTGATAGCCAAACAAACGAAAAATAAACAGAAAAAATTGATCACATGCGCGCTTTTTTTTTCTATGTGATAAACCGATTCAGGAAAGAAATTTCATTGACATGCAGTGATATTGAAGTCATGCTTACACATTGATTGCCTTTTTTGTTAAAATGATGAGCCTCAACAATTTCTCTGGTAGTCTGATTTTGATGCCTGAAAATACACTTGGTGTCACGAAAATTAGGGGTACATCCATGTTCTGCACATTGTCAGGCAACGTGCGAGTACACATTGCTTTCCAATGAACGCTTCTGTTCCGACAACCTTACCTTCTAGACAACGACCAGTTTGCCCTATATAGACATGACCACAGGAAAAAGGAACCTCGTATACAATTACCACTGTGCATGGCACAAACGGAGACGCATTCTTTACAGTACAGCCTCTTTTCGTCACACCTGAACTTTTTTCCCGCCAGTTTCCATTCAACTATACAACAGATGCGATTCATTTTTTTGAGGAGCCGAGAAAACACCATTTATCTTATACCGACCAGCTACATTCTAAGCGCGTGCGACAGCTTGTGCACATACGGAATTACAACGAATTTTTAGATGTGGCATCTTAGAGCGGGGGTTCAATCCGGTGGTGTGCGGCGTGACCACCCTTACTGCGCATGCGCAAACACTTTCAAAAAAATAAAAATAAAAAACCTCCTCTCCTCCTCTCTCTCCTCCAGGCATCCCTCCCCGCGACGACCACACCCTCACTGCGTATGCGCGTCCCCTCCTCTCTCCCCTCCTACGTTGTCCCCTCTCCTCTAGGCATCCCCTCCCCGCGGCGTCCACACTCCCTCTGCGCATGCGCGTCCCCCTCTGTTCTCTCCTACGCTCCCCCCTCTCTCGCCTCGCGACGCCGACGCAGGCAGCGTCTGCTAGCGAGTTTCTTGGTTGAAAAAAAAAACCGACTGCTCGCGCTGCTGCACAACCGTTAACTGCCAACCCCGTTATATGGCAATGGATCTTGACATGCAAGGTGGTGCCGGTGGGAGATTTCTCCTGTGCGTTGTTGAACAATAAAAATTTGCAACGTGCGCGTTAACTAAAAGCGGACTGCGGCTCTCTGTGTCCAATCGGAGTCTTCTGTCTCTCATTGCCCATTAGCAGCGATTGGCATGTTCCAGTAGGAAACACCGCTCCATCTGCACTGCGTGCTTTGCGCCTCCCCAGTTTCTCTCCTGCGCAACGCTGCGATGAGCGCCAGCGTCAACGCCGCCGTCAGTGTAAGCGTTAGCGCCCGCTGCTTCACATCTACACTTGGTTCCCTTTGGCGGGAGATGGTGTAATTTTTTATGAACACACGAAGCAAAAAAAAAAAAAAAACATGCACTCGATATTCTGAATCATAAAAGCAGCAAAATGTTTATCCTTATCCGCACTATCGTTGGGTGATTGCTAGTTTATTTTTCAAAAAACACGTGTTCTATAATGCTGGCTTATGATCCCTACCTACCTTTTTTTATTTGCGCGCTGGCTTAGAGTATTCTGTTCAGGAGAACTCTTTGTTGGGCAAGTTGGTACACGTTCAGAACAATACGTGAAATCCATCCGTTGATGAAACACTGGGACGACACACACACAGCAGGGCCCACTGGACTAGAAATATGGTTCAGGAGAACTCTTTGTTGGGCAAGTTGGTACACGTTCACGTTCGGAGAGTATTCTGCTTTGTACACTGGAGTAAAGTTGTGCACTACCGCATAATGTAAGACAACTTAGAGCTGGTGACATCAGCTGGTGTTATATCATGGCATTTTTCTTGCGGAGGCTATTTGCAACTCCAATAACAAAATCAAAGTAAATAATCTCTGTTTTTTTCAGGTTGTCTATGCCCTCCTTTATTTGGCAATGGCCCACGGTCTTGGCGCAGGTACTTCTACAATCCACATCACCGTATGTGTCAACCACACGGACAGAGATACAACTGCAACGGATTTCGCTCATATCTTGAGTGTGAGGCACGCTGCGCTCCAGCACCAGCAGCGCGTTAGAGAATATGTGGCATTATCATTTATGTTGTCGCTTTTCGTAATAAACTAGTTGACGTCAAAAGCAACAAGACAGTGTCTCTTATAGAGTACGTTTGCAACGGTACTGCTCAAAGTATATCTGGGCCTTTACGTGCCAAAACTACCATAATTTATGTAGCACGCGCTAGTGGAGGACAATTTAAACCACCGGGTGTTCCTCAAACGTGCACCGCAAGTAAGCGGGTGTTTTTTGAAATTACGACTGTCAAATGCGGCCGCAGTGGTCCGGGTGTTCCATCGATGTCCACGATTGTAGCATCCGATAGGTTGTTTGATTAGCTACCACGGTTGATACTCTACCGTTTCATTGAGTGTAACATGCCGCGTTCCTCATTTAAGCGTGGTTCAATTAACGCGACCAAGAATATTGCGGGCCTAGGAACCAGAGCAAACCGCCAACGCCTTCCCGACTGCTACCACCAGAGCTTCCGAGGGTCCACTATCGCACCCGTGTCACAGTGTTAAGTTTGGGTGACTGGACACCGTGTCTACTTGGGAAATACGTCGCAAGGTAAGAAACGAGTCTTCATGTGGCGTATTTTCAAAAAAAAAAGAGCTACAATACAACGTAATAGGCACACAGCTTGGTATGGTTTCCTTTTTGAAGTATCGTCAGTGACAATAGCGGACGGAAACATCATCGCTTCGAAGACAATGCTGCTGCGCGACCATGTATCAAGACCTCTGCTCGGCACCGGCGCTATCTGAAGACAAGGTAGACGCGAACGCAATACGAACGGGGTGTTTGTTCACTCAGACGAATAACTTTTTAATGATGCACTGATATTGTGGGTTCACTCCTGACATACACATGTATGGCCCAACGAGCACAGATGAGAGAGATGAGTCTCTAATTACATGAACATGAAACCAAACATAGATGTTCGTTCACTTCAGTCCATAGCCCAGGTAGTCATGCCCGGTGTCGTTTTCTCTGTAAACGTCAACCAGCGTGATGATATTGAACACTCCGCCACTTGGAGCTACAACTACGAAGTTTTCCTAGTGGCACAGCCGTTGGGTTCCAAGCAGTGTGTCGGCGTTTGGAACACCAGATACTTGACGGCTGGCCGAAGAAGCTTCCCCAGTATTGGATAGGCTGTGCCCAGGAGGCTTGTCCGCGAGTCACGTATTAATTGGCGTCTTGTTCAGACTTCTTCGGCAGGGCTTTTTTTTTTTCTGCTTGTTATGGAAATCTTGAAACCCCGAAGAACGTGTCGAAGACCATTACCGCTGATTCATATGTGATAAACCTGGGCCCGTAACTGCAGGCTGCTGGTTAAGCAGTACAGAAATTCATGCGGGACATTGACGGCCCCCGGAGAAATAGGCAAGGAGGTGAAATATTAAGTAGGCACTTGATCATCACCTTAAGGATAACATACCCCATTTCGCAACTACTGCAGGCTCGCGACCACTTGTTTCCAGAACAGCAAAGGGATTGGCATCCCTTACCTACTTTCACAACTTGTTCGTTGATCCAAATGCAATTATTATCGCCATATTGAGCCCACGTAGCAATTCAGGTTTCTTCCTGTTCCTTATGGCAAGTTACTTTAAGAATATTTGCGCTTGTAGTTTACTTGACTAGATGTTTGCGGATTTCTTTTACTGTATTATTCTGCACAATGCTTCCATTTTCATTGTTATTACTGTTAATGCATGTTGATTTGTGTGCCCCACTCCCTCCGCATTGTTTCTAGAGTCTGAAGGTACTATACATCCTAAAAATGAACAAGTGTCATGTATACGGGTTTCGTCGCAAGTAGGATAACTCATCGAAGAGGGTGTTGAATACATCGTGCTACACGGTGCCGGAAAAATTCCAATGCAGAGCAAGACATTAACGCGACAAGCCACCTAATCTGACGTGGCAAAGCTTCCAGTGGGTAAAGGCTTCCATGAATATCACTCCCGTGCCGCCACGCTTCATCAACACTTATCATGTGCGCATGACTATCAATACCTATCGCCTGATTGATAGAGGCTTGTCGATGATCTTCTCGTGCTAATATTTGCTGGGGCTCTCGTGTCAAAACCGGGATACCATTCTGATACGCGTTACTGTCGGATCTTTTGTGTTGGTAAAAACTACCTGCAGTTTCGAGCGTGCACCCAAATGTAAGAACAACGGTGACCTTTGCATTTCGACACCATCGAAAGGCGGCCGACGATCCTTCGATCTTGGCAGCGTGCACCCTTGGGCGCTAGCTACCGCGGCGTGTTCTGTTCTCGTGGGAACGCATCGCACCCATGAGGCCAAGAAATCTGCTACGAATTAAGGCAGCGCATATTTTACGAGGCCCGCATGGATCTAGGGGGAAGTGGACATTCCGGCTAATCACTACACTTTGAAGGAACCATACCTGTGCGACAACGGCGTTTTCGACAGTGAGTCAGCCGAATAAATACAATTAAAATCTCGGCTGTTCTCTGGCAGCATTCTTGCTTCAATTACAGGAAAGTATGTTTTTCGCTCTACTGAAAATAACTTCCATGCCAGTAACAGGAAATGAATGGTCACTTTTAATTTCAAATCAACTGGCTGCCTCGCACTTCTCCTGAAACAGTCGACGATGACGAATATCATCACAGGCGGTAAGCATCTGGTGTCAAAACCTATAAAATATTCGAATAAGTGCTGTAAGATCTACTGAATAATTGCTTATGGTTACATGTATCGCCTATACGTAATACAGTATCGCCTCTGCAAAAAATAGAAACTGCCTCATGCACACGTGTTTCCAACTCCCAAGTCACTCATCAATTAACATAGTCGGGAAGCAGTTAGAACAATAGGCAGGAATATGCCTTTTAAGCTTGGATCTCTTCATGTACATTTGATTGGTAATATCACATAAGAAATCACGTTCTAAAGTGGCCTGAATGATCAGTCACGCTTATGCCTCGAAAAGCCAGCTATTTGGAGCTTGAATACCATCTGGTTTGTCCCTGTTTATTCTAGCTACTCAAGAAGAACGTACACATAAGCGCGCAAACATTTACATAGTCATGTTGATGGCAGTATCTCTTGTTGCAATTGTTTCTCTTTATTCATCGTATGCTATAACTGACGTGGATGCTTCTCAAAATGGTATGACTAACGTTTCTTTGTATATTTAGTACCAACAGAACAATTTAAGATATTACTCATTATGCCTGAGCTTACTTTTCAGATCATTACTATCATACACTCTGTAGCATTGCTGTCACAATAGCTGTGACTGAATATAGTTTACGGGAGTCTGGAGTGGAACTTAAAGAATACCGAATTTCCATTATGATGTCGCAAATCACCAAGAGCTGTCGAGATTGTGATCCTTACTCTGCGTCAAAAGCAAGTACTTATTTGGGAAAGTGCATAGCAGAACTCCTCTGCAATGCTCAACTTAAGATGCATTCGAACCATGATCAAACAAGATTGTCAGTGAAATCGGTTCACCAGAGGAATTTTTTTCATAATATCTGTGCCGTCTGGCACAAACGCAAGTGTACATGGTTATGTGAGCAAACCGTATGTGAGCTCGGTGTGCGACCACGTTCGCAGTCTCTGTGATTGTGCGCCCGTCACAAAAGTCAAATAAGTCCGGAATTCCCAGTAACACTTCAGATTATCTCATCTCAAGTTGAATCAGAAGTTTCTGGATTCTCAAGAATGAAAGGCACAGGTAGGTGGCATGGTTTGTATAGGCTGGCTCGAATTTGGTATACCAGCGCCAGCCTGAAGAAAGATGAAGACGCTTGTGGGCAGTATACAAGGTAGTATCAAAGAGCAACCCACCGAGAGATTACAAGCCCGGTGGAGATAGCTTTTGGGTGGCCAACAAACACATACCCTCAGCGAGCTGAAACCAAATTTGCCGCCTTGTTTCCTGCCACGCGCGTATGCGGCGGTGACAGTCGACACCTGACCTAAACATTCCTTGGAGTCGGCACCGTCGGTCAACTCTACAGGACGCTGCTCCCCTTTCATTCGGGGAGTGTAACATTACTTGATGGGAAGTGTTTATAGGTAACGAAGTCACAGTTGCGCCGCAAGGACGATGCAATGAACGTTGTAGCAACAAATTGCAATGTGATACGGTAACGGTAGCAGCTGACTCCTGTACTATGCAGCGTGGCGTAACTCAACAAAATACCGGAGGCCGGCTTAAAAACGCGACCGCTGGAGCGAGCGAAGCGACCTTTTTGTTCGGTATCACTACAAGGCAAACACAGCCGTTAGAACGGCACGTAAGAAAGATTAAACCGCCCCTCACCAGACTCTCAAAATACCAAAAACAAGCGCATTATTCTCCCCCTGGCGTGTCTCGTCTTTCTTGCACACTTTCGTGACGCAGACAGTCATTCCCGTGACGTATATAGTTTACATGCTCTCGATTGGTCCAAATACGCTAAATATCAGATGTGAATTGTCTGCTTTGCCATGCAGCCGCCCATCCGTTCTTCCTTGTCTCGCCTTACTATCGTGCGCGATCAACTGATTTCACTTCATTTTGTGTGATTCCGGTTGCGCAAGCTGCGATAACAGCGTGTAGCCGAGTAGCGAGAAATCCTGATAGGCTCGAGCGCTTAGGGCTGACATTGTTCACGTGCTTTTAAGAAATAAGTGGCGAGGAGGATGTATCGCCTGTAGGAATGGTAGCGAAGGCGAGGCGGAAACCAATCCCTCGTCTTTGAACGCGGGGTGGTGAGGGACCCTTTATCACGTATGCTGATTATTGTAAAAAGATCACCGCATTTCCACGGAGTGAATGATGATGAGTGCTTTGATTGATGATGAGTGATGGTTTCATTGACGAGTGCATAAATGTCGCTCTCTTTACGGTGTTGTGGCCGTTTATCTTGTTCTGGTTTGCATAGTGAGTTCGCCCGAGTACAGTCTATTTTTAGCCCGATACGTACGTAGGTGAGTTGTGCGCAGATTGGTGGATTGTTTTTTTTTTTTTTTTTGCACATGCGCTTCGACTGTAGACTACGGCGGCCGGAGGGACATTGTGAAGTCTTAAGGCGCTTCGCTCCTAAATTAAGCTGAACCCTCTGCCATAGCAATTGGTATAACACGAAAGTGAAACGTGTCCTCACAGAAGAAGTTCAAAGGTTATTGTCCATTGTTTGGCCAAAAGGGCGATGGAATGAATGCTATAGTAACAAATTGTAATGTCAAACGAGGAACTGCATACAGCTGGACACTTACAGCGCGCTCCTCAAGCAGAAAGGACACGCGAAAAATACACAGGACGAGCGCGAACTGTAACGGCTCGACACTTATGCGCGCCGCTCAAATAGAAGGAAGCACGAAACGAGCGCACAAGTATACACAAGACGAGCGCGAACTAACGAAATAATATTTGGGGTTTCGTCCCATGAACACTATATGATTATGAGAGACGCCATAGTGTAGAGCTCCGGAAATATCAACAACCTGGGGTTCTTGAACGTGCACCTAAATCTATGTACACGGTCGAGCGCGAACAACTGCCGCAGTTGTCACTTCCTTGTGTGTGAGCGGCGCACCTCTTTCGCAAACGAGGCTGCTGTAGCGAGCAAAGTGACCTTCGTGCTCTGTAACTTCAACGACGGTGAAAGCGCAAGCAGTACAAACCGCTATCACGAGATAAGCGTGCGCCCGAGCGAACTTGCTGTGGGGAGGCACACGCGCATCGCAACACGCGGGGCGACGACATTTAAAGCGAACCCAGCGCGCCCATCGCGCCATCTCGCTACTCATAACAAAAACACGCTGAAGTCGATGATCTCTGAGTACCGCCGACAGTAAATGGTGTATATAAATGGACCTTTCCAGAAATCGCAGCGCCGCGCCTTCCCCTGGTGGATCGGCGCTGGGGCATTATGGGAGAGCGGAGCGCCGGGCGGGCAGAGCAGACGCTTTCCCGCTTTCGCCTGCTTTCGTCGCGCGCCGTGAAAGGTTTTGGATGGTGTAAGGTGCTGCTGTTGTGAAGAAATAGCTACTTCTGAGCGCTCCGACTTCCATGCATGCAAACTATACTGTGTCGCTCGTCCCAAATAGCCAGAATCATCACTGAACATGCTGAAGAAGAAGGGAAGCGGCTGACAAACCTGTTCTGTGCTTGGATGTGATAACACGCGAAAGACACCGGGTGTTTCGTTTCATTGTTCGGTGATACTTGAGGACTTGAATTTTTGTGATGCTGCAGCGAATTTTGACCTTTGTTAAGATGCTTGTGTTCTCATTCACTGTGATTACAGGGCTGGGACTTTACACGTGAATCATGCCGTGTAACTACGCGAATTTATAAAGGCGAAAGCTTGATGCCCTGCTAAAAACTCACAGCGTCTCTTATGCATTCGCCGAAGAAGACTCGAAGGCGAAAGCCATCTTCTTTTTCTTCTTAGTTGATGTAATAATCCTACTACGCCAGTCCATGAGTGCCAGCAGGATTTTGTCTTGTGTGCTAACCCGTCTTGCATCGTGGCTGGGGGAGGGGGAGAGCACTGGTGTAGCTTGTGTAGGCGGCAAGTGCTGGTGTGACTTGAGGGGGGCAAGTGCCGCTTTTGCACCCCCCTGCCGACGCCCATGCCCGCCACCATTCCACCACCCTTCGAAAGCTTGCTGCACCTAACGACGTTTTGCACTGCCTCCAAGATCGGAGGTATACCTGATGATTCTGCATTGCTTCCGTGATAAGGCCACCTTTGACCAAGCTAGGATGTTATGTGATGACGTGATCATGTGAAGTCACGTGACGTCTTAATGACGTCAAAATTTTTGGCGATCTTTAACGTCATATATGGTGTCGTCATCACGTGATGACGAATTTTCGCATCACTCGACGCCGCCGACGCGGGACGCCGACGGTCAAATTTCACGTTTGATGAGGCATCTAAAGTTTTCGCCTAAAAACACAAAAATTGACCGTCGGTGGCTTTGGCGTCCCGCGACGGCGTTGTCAACAAGAGTGATGCAAGAATCACCGCGTGATGGCACCGCCATATGACGTCGTCGTGACATCACAGATCATCAGAATGTGTGAGGTCATCATGACGTCTCATGATCACGTCATCACACGACATCGTCGCTTTTGCACTGCCTCCGTGATTGGTGGGCCGATCACGGAGGCTGTGCAAAACCAGGTAAGGTGCTGAAAGTTTGGAATGCTTCCGATCATAGAACCAGTGCAAAACCACGTTAGGTGCAGCAAGCTTTCGCAAGGGTGCGGGAAGGACCAATACATCGACTGAAGAAAACGAAGACAGCTTTCGCCTTCAAGTCGTCTCGAGCGAATGCATAAGAAACCCTGCGAATTTTTTATTGCGCTCTTACGTAGTGTTTATTTTGTTGTTTGCTGCTTGATTATGTTGAATGGGGATTTGCTTGTTATTCACCATAAACCTAGAGGCGTCACCTATCCTGGCTTCACGCATCTCATTTTTTGGTTCCATGTATCAAGGCAAAGAGTGCTAGTTGTAGTTTAAGCACCCAGATACTGAGTGCTTATTAGCATCATGAGAATGCTCATGCTACAGACTTTTCCTTATGAATACGCCTGAGGCAAGTCCTTCAGTTGTCTTTTCCATTGCCCTTTTGGAAAAGGCGACAGGAACAGCTGTATGTTTTTCGACAGCCGAGGGGCATCTGCATCCAAACGACAAACCACTAAATTAGCATAATCATAAACTGTAACGAAACAAGGGAGCTCAAACAGTAAAATAGAATATTGTGTAAATTATGCACACGAACGCTCATTCTGTTATATATTCCTTAACATTGTTAACTCGGGAGTCACGACCTTTTGCGCAATCAGGTCCAAAATTCTTGAGTTAATTTCCAACTCACGGTACAGAAAACAGGCACGCCACAGAGACATCATGTTTTACGTTGTTCGAAAACAAATACAGGGAAGTCAAATGTGCAGAATATTCTCGCTTCATGCAGTGCGACACTGTGCCGTGATTACGCGATCTGCACACCCGACAGCACTCACTTGATATCTGCTCTGTGGGCGTATCGGTAGCTGGTTTTTGCTACTCTCAGCGTCGCAAGGGCATGGTTTCTAACACGCAGCATTTGAAGCGTAGTTGGGCTCGAACCAATTTTAAGGGTGCAACTTTGACATCGATTATCATGCGCGAAGTGCCACGGTCCTGCGTATCGTGCGGAAGGATATCACGAGCGATAGTGCCCAACAAAAAGTACTAATATTGTTTTATTGTCATGCTGACAATAAAACAAGCGAGGAAAGCTTCCGATGCTTGGAAATACGATTAACGAAGCGCAGGGAACTCGGCGCAAAAGCCGTATAGAGTTTCCAATTCAATGGGCCTTTTCGCGGGAACGTGACCATTTCGCCGTGTCAATAATGTCAAGGATACTTACTGTTTTCTGGGTATTACCCATGTTGCTCTGAGTTTTGCCTCTAATGTGAGCGGATACTGAAGCAGGGTTATCACGTGCGATGTTCGTGCAACGACGTGCTAGTACGCACGCACTCTGGAAACGAGGTGAGCCAGCGCTTCCGCGAGCAGACGACACTCCGCCGGCGCTCCGGCTTCCCATAACGCTTTGCGGCCGCCGTAGATGGCGCGCCGGAATTTCTGGAAAGGTCCATTACAAAACTGCCGGAAGCGCACCAAGACAGTGCCATGTTAATAACGTTTTACATTTCATGCGCCATAATTTGCATGTTAGAACCTTTCACTTATGCTCGACATACAGTCACATCATGATATAGTAGCTTAGGTATATTTCCGAATAATAAAACGGCCGCGAGCCCTTCAAGACTCCTGTAAATCTTGAATACATGACAGGCATATCATTATTTTTATCTTCAGACCTGTCGTTTATCTTCGTGATAGTGTCGTGCCACTCCATATCAATTCTGGTATATACATATACAGCGAGCTAACGGCCGCGAGCGCACCATGAACCTGGCATGTAAATGATGCCATATATGATATGCATGTCATGATTTTTTTACGTAGTAATATGTCGTTTATGTTCGTCACGCTGTGGTGCTACGCCATACCAATATCAGTATATCCAAAGCTAGCCAAACGTCTCCAACCCTACCATGAGCCTGGCATGTAAGGCATGGCTACATACCCTGTATTTCGATATTTATGTTACGACCAATAATTTATGTTTGTCATACACTCATTCCACGCCATGCGAATTTAGGTATGTATGAAGCGATCGAAACCATAGCGAGGGCGCCATGAGTGTAGCATGTGAAAGATGCTTTACGTGACAGGCATGTCATGATTTTGAAGTAGCGTCTGCCGTTTATCTTGGTCATACAGAAACATCACGCGATACGAATCTCGGTAAATATCAATTTAATGAAACGTCCGCAAGTACCGCAAAATTGTGTCGCGTAAATCATGCGTACGACACATCCATGTCATGATTTGCACGTTAAGTCCTGTCAATGAGGTTCTCCATGCACTCTTATCACGTCATAGCGTGGAATGTAAATTATGCCGCTCATGATATGCATGCCATGACTTTCATGTCATGACCTGTCGTTTCTGATAGTGACTCTTTCTTGACATGCAAAACGAATCCTGGTATATATCCCATTAAGGAAACGGCACCTCAACATTATCGGCACCTCAACAAAATTACAAAAAAATGTTTACCCTTTGCCCCGCATCGACGACGACCTGGACTGCCTCTACGGTGCTACTGATTTTAAATGCGAAGCATTTCTTAGCGAACTTCGGCGACTTTGAGCGTATCTATCTATCTATCTATCTATCTATCTATCTATCTATCTATCTATCTATCTATCTATCTATCTATCTATCTATCTATCTATCTATCTATCTATCTATCTATCTATCTATCTATCTATCTATCTAGCCGCCTACGACTTTCTGCTCTCCTGGCCGTATCGTTAATGGGATTTATACCAAAATTGGCATGACATAACATGACTGTATGACGAACATGAATGACTAGTCATTTCATGAAAAGCAGGACTAACTTTTCATTAAAAGTATGGTTTACACGCCATGGCCATAGTGCTCCTGAGGCGGTTTTCTTAACTTGATATATCCAAAAATTGGTACGATGAGACATTTCTGCATGACCAACATAAATGACAGGTGGTAATATACAAATCATGACCTGCATGTCATGTGCAAAATAATTTACATGCCACGCTCATCGTGCACTGACGGCCGTTTTGTTAGATTGATATACACCAAATTTGGCATTGAACGACGCGATTGTATGACGGGCATAAATGACAAGTGGTAATATGGAAATCATGACGTGTCATGTGCAACATGACTTACATGCCACGCTCATGGCATTCTCGTGGCCGTTTCGCTAGCTTGATAAACACCCAAATTTTGTGTTAAGGCAAAAAGCGTTTAATGTTTCTTGCTCACGTCCGTCCGTCCGTCCCTCCGTCCGTGCCCTGGCACGGTGCCAGGTGGCCGCCGGGGCACGCAAACGGACGCCCGTAGCGTCGGACTCTACAGCGCTCGCGCTTTGTTTGCGTAGCGTTGGTGAGCCCAGCGTGTCCAATCATGACATGAGGGAGACGCGCGCAACGCGTTCCGTTAAGACCGACCCCGTCTTAATGGGCACAGGCGTTCGCGGAAGACACTGTGGAATTCACAAAGTGTCCGTGAATTTAAGCTCTGGAACGCGGATGGCGTCTTCATGATGTGCAAAGCGCCAGAATACGAACGCATGCGAAACGGAGGCAGATTAGTCTCGAGTCTCGCTGCGATTAGCGGTAAAACTTGTCATGTGCGACATGACTTGTATGCCACGCTCACTGCGCGCTCACGGGCGTTTCTCTAGCTTGATATACACCGAAATTGGTATTGCGGGACGTGGCTGTATAGCGAACATAAGTGGCAGATGGTAACGTGAAAATCTTAGCATGCATGTCATCTACAATGCCATTTACATGCCACGCTCATGGTGCGCTTGCGGCCAGTTCGCTAGCTTGATTTACACCAAAATTGGTATTGCATGGCGTGGCTGTATGACGAACATAAATTACAGGTCCTAACATGTAAATCGTGACATTCATATTATGTAGAGCATGATTTGCTCCTTGCTGGCTGCTTCGCATTACATCGATTCCCACAGTGCGTGGGATCTGGCGGTTTTTTCAACTACCGACCTTCGATCCGGCTACTGGTAGATAGCTGTCAATGAGATGGACCGCGAGAAAACCGCATTCGTCTTTATCAGTCGCTCTTTATCTTTACCTGACGGTCTTTATCAGTTGAAGGTGATGCCCTTCGGGTTTCTAATGCGCCGGCCACATTCGAAAGAATGATGGACTCATTGCTCCAACGGTTAAAAGGGTCCAGCGGCTTGTGTTATCTAGACGACGTCATTGCTTTTTCGCCCACATTTGACTCACATCTCGATCGTTTATTGGCAATTCTTGACGTTTTCCGTAGAGCCGGATTTCAATTGTACTCCTACAAAATCCACTTCGCTCGTCGTCAAATCACCGTACTTGGCCACCTCGTCGATGCCACAGGCGTGCGCCCAGATTCAGAGAAAATTCGAGCCCTTACAAACTTTTCCGTTCCGAAGTCCACAAACAATGGTCGCAGTTTTATGGGGGCTGCGCTGCTATTTCCGACGTTTTGTTAAGGACTTCGCGACCATTGCACGGCCACTCACAGACCTCACGAAGAAAGAAGCCCCGTTTTACCGGGGCCCTGACCAAGCCTCATCTTTTTCCCAACTTACGACCCTACTTACAATGCCGCCAATCTTAGCACACTTCGATACACTAGCTTCAACCGAGGTTAGCACTGACGCCAGTGGGCACTGCATGGAGGAATGTTATTGCAACACCAACGCCGACATGACCGTGTTGGTGTGGCAGGAGCAGATAATGTGGTCGGCATAGAATCAAGTGCTAAGGACGACTGATAGAGAAGTGGCCTGGGAGGGAGACCCATAGTGTTGCGGTGGAACCCAGTGGTTGCGGCAGTAGCCAGTGACATAACCGATGCGTCTGCAGTTAAAACATATGGGCTTGGCGTCAAGGCTACGTCATTCGGACAGTTAGCGCTTTCGAGAATAGTTTGAAGCTAGGCGAGGAGCGGAGGGGGCAAAAATAAAAAGGCTCAGCAGAGTATACGGGTGGAACAGGATGTAGGCCGGCATCCACCCCGCACCTCCACCAATAATGTTATGGGTAGCTTGTTTAATTAATCAAAACGCTGGGTGGACAAGATGGCACCAATGCAGCAACAACCAAAAACCGTCGTCGTCTTCCTCCTCTTTCATGCAGCCACGCTACGGCGGCTGTTCTGTATCGACATAGTTGCTATCGCAATAATAGACAATGTAGTTGTATCTGTTGTGGTCAGACGCAGAGGTTAGGCTGTAAGTTCCAGTCGAAGCACAAGCCGCGTTCCGTCGTCTTGATTGTGTTGCGTTAGATCGCCAGTAAGGCGATCCTGCATGTGTTGCTTCGTGCAAGCCATCTTTCGCTTTACGACGTAAAATGTTGTGTTCATGGGAACTGCTTGTCGCCTGTGCTAACATATCGCACGCAGGTTGTTGTGGCCGTCATGTCACCGGCAGGATATGGGTCGGCGCGCGCCGCATCACACTTGCTTACTTCACAAGTCCTTGTTGTTTCCACTCATCTAGTTGCTATAGCTGCCAGCTTTACTTCGGATTACATTTGAAATTGTTACTTAGGCGTTCATTAATTTGATATTGCCGCGAAACTCCGTTTTTTGTCTTTCAATCCATTTCGTTAAATATTTCTTGTAAACATAACGTGAACAACCTTGGATGGATCGATTGTATATATGTGCGTTACCGAAAAGAACTCTGAATTATCGAGGGCACAAGTGAACCCATCGATTGCGGCGCTTGTGATACGCGGATATAGGGAATAACAGCGCTCAGTTAAAAGCATGGAGCTGCAGATTGCAGCAAACCGAAACGAAGATTTTTCATCAGCCCCAAAGCCTCGACAGTAGCACAACCCCGCTTTATTATGCTTCGTTACGACGTCAATGCCTGCACGCAGTGATGTCAGATTTGAGACTACTGTAGTCAAGCCAAATATAGTTGCTGCAGAAGTGGCGAAAGGCGGGCTATTTGGTACATAACTTAAGACTTGAAAAACAGAGCAAAGACAGGACGAAGAACGTCCTGTGTCACTTTTCTTCGTCCAGTCTTTGCGCTGTTTTAAATGCGAAGCATTTCTTAGCGAACTTCGGCGACTTTGAGCGTATCTATCTATCTATCTATCTATCTAGCTATCTATCTATCTAGCCGCCTACGACTTTGTGCTCTCCTGGTCGTATCGTTAATGGGATTTATACCAAATTTGTTGTGGCATAACAAGACCGTATTGCGAACATAAATGGCTGGTCATATCATGAAAATCATGACTAGCTTGTCATGAAAAGCATGATTTACCTGCCACGCTCATGGCGCGCTCGCGGCCGTTTCGTTAGCTTGACATACACCAAATTTGGTATTGGGTGACGTGACTGTATGATGAACATAAATGACCAGTGGTAATATGGAAATCATGACTTGTCATGTGCGACATGACTTGCATGCCACGCTCATGGCGCGCTCGCGGCCGTTTCGTTAGCTTGATATACACCAAATTTGGTATTGAGTGACGTGACTGTATGACGAACATAAATGACCAGTGGTACTATCGAAATCATGACTTGTCATGTGCGACATGACTTGCATGCCACGCTCATGGCGAGCTCGTGGCCGTTCCGTTAGCTTGATATACACCAAATTTGGTCTTGAGTGACGTGACTGTATGACGAACATAAATGACCAGTGGTACTATGGAAATCATGACTTGTCATGTGCGACATGACTTGCATGCCACGCTCATGGCGAGCTCGCGGCCGTTTCGTTAGCTTGATATACACCAAATTTGGTGTTGAGTGACGTGACTGTATGACGAACAAAAATGACCAGTGGTATTATGAAAATCATGACTTGTCATGTGCGACATGACTTGCATGCCACGCTCATGGCGCGCTCGCGGCCGTTTCGTTAGCTTGATATACACCAAATTTGGTATTGAGTGACGTGACTGTATGACGAACATAAATGATCAGTGGTAATTTGGCAATCATGACTTGTCATGTGCGACATGACTTGCATGTCACGCTCATGGCGCGCTAGCGGCCGTTTCGTTAGCTTGATATACACGAAATTTGGTATTGCGCGACGTGACTGTATGACGAACATAAATGACAGGTCCTAACATGTAAAACATGACATGCGAATTTTGTAAAGCATGATTTGGCTGCTTCGCATTACATCGATTGCCACAGTGTGTGGGATCTGCCGGCTTTTTTTCAAGTCATAGTTGCTGCATTCTATTATACATTGCACATCTTTTACGCACGTGAAATGTCCTGAAAGATGTATCACATATCCTGCAGGCATGTAAAGCGCGTAACGTTAAGTATGCAGCATAATAGCATCACTGGACGGTGTGAACATTTTTACATGCTGTAAAAAGCTAACCACAAGTGAAAACCCCGAGCAGGTACAACGAGAGAATACTAAGGAAAAAGAAAGGCCACATCGACTGCAAGAAGACCGCTAGGTGATGGAAGCCATACGCCATGGAGGACGTAAAAAGAAAGGAGGGAGCATGACGTCACGCAGCCAGCCTTGGCATGCCAAATCGTTCTGAAGCCAGCAGTGTCGACCCAACACGTGACCTTTTGCGTCAAGATCACGCAAGTAACGAGACTTGCCGAGACTTCGGGGTATGGCGCCCGGTAGCTTTTAACCGAAGCGCGCTTGTTCGGCGCAGACCAGCCGGCTCATGCAGGAAGTTCAAAAACGGAACGCCACCGAGAGTACTAAAACCTACCGCACGCTTTTACGTTTTCATCACGTGTTGCGCCGATACGGTGGGATTCACTCGGCTTCACGCGTGTGACGTAATGCTCCCTCCTTTCTTTTTGGGGCGAAGCTCCTTAGGGCGTAGGCTTGTCCCGCTTCGTTGTCGTAGCCACCCCCTGTGCGATGGCGATGACGCTGCCATCACGGCACAGCACATGGAATGTACCCACTATGCGTCATAACGATGACGATGAAGAATAAGCGTGTCCCGTTACCCTACTGGTGGGTGACTTTAACGTTGACATCACTGCAAACAGCTGGTTCATACAACTCATGGCATCGCGATATGGTCTCACATGCATATCGTTTGACCACATGCAACCAACCACCGTCCGAGGAACCTGCATCGATCTCGTCTTTGCAAACTTTCCACTACGACCCATCCAGGAACCGTTCTCCCTCCATTTCACCGACCATAAAGCCGTTATAATGAAGGGGGAACGGAAGCCACGGCTTATGTAAACGGTAACCACGACCAACCCAGGGCTGGGCAAAGATACTTTGAAATTGTATCGCGATACGATACAAGATACTCGGGCAAGAAGTATTGGAGATACAGATACAAGATACTTCGGGAATGAATGTATCCGATACGATACTTCCCAATTGTATCTTAAGATACTTCGATACATTTGTAAATTTCCTGTTATAGATCAATATAATGACGCTGCAAATACCTATGTACAGAAGTGTTTGCTCGAAAATGTCTTAACTGCTACCAAGTTTGTTTATTTTAATGAAATATCTGTTTGAATTAGGTATGTTTTTCTTGCTTAATGTATACTTGTTTCGTTCCTAAACAAGTTATTGGTATTTGTTAACTCTACACTTTTTGTATTTGATGGGTGTCGCTGCTCTACTTGGCGACCAGCTAACGGGTTGCCGTCTAATTGCAACACCGGTATTTCTGCCATCTTGCCTCCGCAAGATGGCAGAAATACCGGTGAAGAGTCTTACCCTGTCCTTAAACACATTACCGTTTTCGTAGTACCGCATCAGCCTACAGGTGTAGAGCATGCAACAACGCTGGTAGCGGTATTTTTGTGAAACATAATGTGAAAATGATAATTACCGAGTCAGCGCTCACAGTTCACTGAGGACATAAAACTGCAATGATTTTTCATATTCTACCTATCAACTTGCGCAAAGTGCTCGTTAGCAACATATTCACTAAAGTGCAATCTTACCATTTCCTCTCTGAGAAAACTTCTGCTGTCCAGAAGCTTCCCTGATGTATTGTACGTGGCAAAAATTGTCGAATGTTATCACTTCTATTCACACTATGGCAACTTCTAGCCTGTTTACCTGCTTTTTTTGTAACACAAGAAAGGACTTTAGAGGGAATTAAAAAACGAAAGCGAATATACCTAAGTCAAATAGCAATAAAAAAAATGACAGTGAGTGTTTCACGTACGCAGAACCAAATATTAAAAAAAATGACTGAATGAAGGCAATGACATGCGGTTTACCGTCATGTGGCTCTCGTTATGGTATCTTTATATTGCGCTTAGTTGCTTGATAAACTATGGTCAATTATGCAACATTTTTTAATATTCACTTTAGCGCAGAGTGTGTTTCCTCACTTCGTAGAACGCATTTAAAATCGACCGAAGCAATTGTTTTCTGGCGGCGAACATGCAGCATGGTGAATATTTTCTGGCTTTTAAAGAAAGTACGTGAAATATCAAATCAAATCACGTGACTGCGCTCATGCGCCATTGTACAGCAGCGCTCTTAAACGCGCATCGAGCGAAACAACCGGCGCGCGGACCGTCAGCCTGTTGCTTCTCAGGGACGATGGTGTTTCTTTGCCGTGTGTAGCGGTCAGAAATGCTGACGCGCTGTGGAGCTGATGCCTAAACTGCGGCCGCTCATTTCGCCACGGTCCACTTGCCGGTTGTTTTGATCGAATGGATGGATGGATGCTATGAGCCTTCCCCTTTATAAGGGGGCGGTGACATGCGTGCCACCAGGCTCGCCAAATAAAGAAAAAAAAACCTTTTTCGTCTTCTTTTTTTAAATGCGAATGCATTTCTTAGTCGGGCTATGTCAGGCGGCGTTGTCCAGCGTTGTCCGCGGGGAGGAGGATAGGTTGAGGAGGTGTCCGCGCGCTGGCAGGTGTTTTCTCTCCGCTCTCACTCTCTCTCCCATTGCAACAGCTGCGGGCGCGATCGCTTATCCTCGCCCCTAGCAAAGTGGAGAGGAGGAGCGCGCTCTGGCGCGTGAGGGCGCTCGCATCGCGGGAGCTCAGCGGAGCTACCGCAATAAAAAAAAAATAGGCGCTGCGCTGTGCTCCCGACCTGGCTGCAGAAATTAGGTCGCCTTTTTCCTTCTTCGAACCACAACCACCATATATAAATGGAGTGAAGCGCGCGCGAAATGCATTCGCATTTCCTCACGATTCCCCTTCGGGGAGGTGGGGGCATTTTTTTTTTAAAGTTAAGTTGGTCTGATACCTCAATTATCTTACTATATGAATACGTGAATGAATTGCCTTACTATATGAATTGTCAACTATCTTACTATAGAAAACAAAATGCAAGTTCATGGACCAGTTCTTTGCCCTTTACATGCCCTTATTTTTCTCACTATTTAGTTGTGTCCGTTCTGTCCAGTTTTCTGCCACCAATACTCTAACCGTCTCTTACTAATTTCTACCGCGCGCGTGTTCAGCTTTCAGTTGTCGTCACTAAAACCCAAGGCTTCACGTAGGCTCGTGCCTTAGCGTACACCTCGGTGTATATCTCCACATACAATCAGAACATTCTCCGTCGTTTCCTTCTCTTACCCGCAGCATATGCATTATTCTTCTTCTTTACTAAATCTCGATTTATAACTACGTGTTCTAAGTCCACCCGATCTGATTTCAAACAGTAAAGTGCTTCCCCCTTTGAATTATCGAAGCGCGTCTGAGAGCGCTACAGTACAATAGCGTACGAACGCAGCGTGGTCATATTTCTCCGGAAATCTCTACGTAGCATGCACCTTTCCACAAAAAATCAGGTCTGTCGTTTTAGAATGCCCTCTAAAACGTAAAGAAACACACTTGACCCCAAAATGAATGACAGAAATGTGACACGATTCATCCTAGTTAAGAAATTAAGCACATTATAAAAATACCATAATGAGAGCCACATGGCGGTAAACTCCATCGTTGGTTTTATTCAGTTGAGGTTAAGCAGTTCTTTGTAAATATTTGGTTCCAGTTACGTGACACCCTTTATAAACACGATAATGGCCGCACCCCTAAATGATATGAAAATAGAGCATGATGTATCGTCAACCTAGGTGTTAAGGTCAGACAATTGAAAACTCAGTGCCCACGGAAAATAGCACTAAATGGCTCGTCGGGACGCTGATGAGAAAACCGTAGTATTTGGTATTATGTTTCTAAAATCACCTTCTAAACGTGTTTATGATATGCTGTTATAATTTCCATCATTACAATGCAAACTCAATTTCGCTGTTTTATTAAACGCTGAGCAGAATTTTTGTTCCTGTAAGCACTAGGCACGCTGAGATTATTTTACCTATGCCCTAACATCACCTGAACAGTAAACTCACATGGAATGTAGATATGTAAATAGTAGCAATGACGCAAACAATTAAACATAAGAATAAATTGAAGAAGAAATAAAGGAGGAGGTTACAAAAGACTTATTACAGTTAACAAACGGGGAAAAAACTACACGGAGGCCTAGGTAATGTGTGGGATGCAAAGGGAGGACAGCAAAGAGAACGCTTGTGCTAACAATCAAGCAATAAATAAAAAAATAACCTCTTGCATAATTTAGCACGAAGACCAAAGATACAGTACGCCGAAATATCATGTTAAGTAAATACTTCATCTGTTGCATATAGCGTCGACACCGGTGGAGCTACGATTGTTAGAATCTAATTAGCATATAAGTCAATCTCATAGTTTGCAAGTCAAGCTTACATCGACGAGATCTGCCAAATCTTTGTGTGCAAGCAGCGAGACGCAAAGCAACTCCGTTCTTGCATTTTTTGAGACTTTGCAACGAAGCACCATGCAAGACAAACTTCGATAAGGACGCTGTAGCCGCATCCGAATTTGAGCGAAAGACGCCGCACGCATTGGAGTACGCAGCACAGTACCGTGGCTACAAACAAGGTTCGTGGCACGGACACAGCTGAAAAGAAAGAAAACATCGAGAAACAAAAGGTCGGCTGAACGTAGACGTTCGCGCGCTTGTTTTTTGTTGAGATAGCTCGAGCGCCATCACACGACTCTGCTCCACCAATAGAGACGCGTATAGACCTTATTTCCTATGCTCACTGGAGCACTCTGGCGGAAAGACAAAGGAATATCACTATCGTTAGCTTCAGTGATGTGGCTTAGTGGCAGCAGAATCAGCTTGAGAAGCATAGTTCAGCCGACGTTTGTTGTTTCGCAGGGTGGTGTTTCTATAGCAGTATCTTGTATCTTAAGATACACGATACATTATTGAATGTATCGGAAATACAGATACAGATGCTCGTTTTGCAAGATGTATCGCGATACAGATACAAGATACCCAAAGAGTATCTAAGATAGTATCTAAGATACATGTATCTTCGATACTGCCCAGCCCTGCGACCAACGAAGAAACGAAAACAAAACGGAAAATCACGGCTCACGAATAATATAAATTTCTTGTATATATACACACAGTGTTTGTCACGTCTTTGATGATGTACTGGGTGAATTTCACGGAAGATTCACGGTTTACCGATGAACCTCCGGAGCTTCGCCCACTCATAATCATTCACTCCGTGGATATGCTGTGATTTTTTTCCTTCCTCCATGTCGTACGCCAACGACAACGCGCTCTAAATTGATCAAACGTGTGAGCGCTCGGTTTAAGCGCGAGCTTCTGCCTCCAGAGTTTGATGTCCGTGTCGTGTCTGTGACTGTCTCGAAGACTAAACTCCAAATTTTCTGCGCTGAAAATCAACCTAGATAACCTAGCTAAAGCCTCGCATCAACCTTGAACCAACCAGATTAGACTTCCAGTTTCACTGGAAGTAATCTGTTTGCCTTTAGCACGGCCGCTGCATAAAAAGAAGGTGCGGCCTGTTGCGTGCCGCCGAAGCGCTGTCTCGGACCTAGTTCACCTCGCGCCCTCTCTGGCGCCGCTGCTCGTCCACGGAGAAGCGCTTCTACACATGCATTGCTATGTGCGACAGCGACTCTAATCAGGCCGTAAATAACGTTTTGTAGTTGCACATCACAGGTTCAATACTGAAGACGTTATTAGAAGTTCGTCGTCAGCCACAGCATCATGTGCACAAAGAGCACATAATGCCTTACAAGTGTGCAGCGGGTACCACGCTTTCCCGAAGAATGACGAATAAGGGCACAGTGGACGCTTTCCCACTGCACAAAAGTTACGATTATTAATGGCGTGTAGGTACCATGCAAGTAAGCTTGTAGTAGTTGCCCCAAGAGCGTTTAAAAAAGGCTCTAGAAAGGTCGCTCTTCCAGCTTTTGCTGTGACGGTGCTGCGTGTTCCGTGCAGGCCTCGAGGTTTTTTTATAACGCCGCTGACCCCATCAGACGCTGCGATGCTGCGCCTTGCCGAGCTTGCAAGGTGCAGGGGGCACGGTGAGGGCCAGTCGCTCGCTCAGCAAGGCGGTGGCGCCCTCTCTTTTGCTCCGCAGGAGTCAGCCCTATTAAAGACCCTAGATAAACTAAAGTAGCGCCAACCGAGCCCCTTCGCCTGTGCCTCCTCTCCCAGCAGCTGCAGCAGCGCCTCTATGGTGTCCGCCACGAAACTGCCGAAAGCGTACAGGAGAGGGTATGCGTAGAGGACGGGTATGATGATGATGTATGGCGTTTAGTGGCGCAAGGGCCATTGTTTGGCCAAGGAGCGCCAAGACTGTTATGAGTATTGTATGGCTTTATGGTTCATGCAGTGGCTGTATAGAGGCCTTAAAATCAAATTTGTAAGTAAAAATATCTAGCATTTAAAATTATGGTGGTGGCTGTAGTGAGGGGAATGCTATGAGCGTGAGCTGTCGAAAGTTAAAGGATAATGTGCTAATATATGAAGTACGAAGCAGCACATCAGCCTTACAAAGCCCTTGAGTGCAAGGTCCAGGAGGCATGTGCCATTAAAAATGATAACATCGCAACTACGACCTCTCAGGGGAGGCCGTGTTACGATTACTAGGACAGATAATGTCGAGCATGCGGACATCACTCAAGAAAGCTAATACAGATTTCACGCTTAATAGTGGTTCTCTGCCTAGGAAGAGAGACAAGTGAAGAGGTATACATTGTTTGTATGCTAAAGGAGAGTGTCTCTTCCTTTCAGCTTCTATTTCAAGACATTCCAACAAGACATGCTGGACAGTAAGTCTTTCGCCACATCTACTACACAGTGGACGTTCATCACCAGTCAGCAAAAAACTGTGCGTACCATAAGTGTGCCCTATTCTGAGGCGACAGAAAAGGACATCACCGCGTCTTGACTTGGTTAGTGATGGCCAATATCCTAATTGTGCCTTAACTACGTGGAGTTTGTTTAAAGATTGAGAATCCCAGTTGTGTTGCCAGTGGGTTCGTAGCTTTTTGCGCAAGTATGGCTTTAGATCTTGCGCAGGGACAACGATGGATGTGCTGTTTGCGTTTGCATTTAATGATGTTGCCATTCGGTCCGCCAGTACATTTCCTTCGATACCTCTGTGCCCAGGCACCCAGCACACTGTTATATGTTGACCAGAGGTGTAGACAGAGCATAGCAGTGAATACAGGTCCGCGACTACTGGATTTCTGTGTTTCCGGCATGACATTAAGGTTTTCACCACGCTCAGTGAGTCTGTGTATATAACCGACTTAATCTGTTTCAATTGTTTGATGTGTTTGACAGCAGAAAATAAGGCATATGCCTCTGCAGTAAAGATACTTGTATTGGGATGTAGAACATCTGATTCAGAAAAGGACGGACCGACGGCTGCATAAGACACGCCGGCAGGCGACTTCGACGCATCCGTGTAATATTCTGGACAGGAGTATTTCGACTGCAGCTCAAGAAAGTGCATGTGGATGTGTGCTTCTGGAGCGTGTTTAGTCACTTCCATAAATGACGAGTCGCAGTCAACAATGTTCCACAACCATGGCGGGAAAGGTTGAGATGGAGCCATTAGGCGATGCTCAAGGAGAGGAACAGTCATGTCTTCACACAGCCTCCTAACTCGAAGTGAGAATGGCTCCCTCACTGTGGGTTTGTTGTGAAAAAGTAGTTCAGATGAGGTATCATGGATTGTGGAATAGCAAGGGTGGTCTTTGTTAGAATGTACATTCAGAAAATAATTAAAAGCGCAATATGAACGCTGTAGATCGATAGACCATTCATTTGACTCGACATATAGGCTTTGGATCGGGCTTGTTCTAAAGGCACCGGTGGCGAGACGTATGCCTAAGTGATGGATAGGATCCAGCATCTTTAGAGCGCTGGGTGTAGCCGACTGATAAACTACAGCGCCGTAATCTAGCCGTGATCGAACAAGACTTCTGTAAATGTTTAGCAAACACTTTCTGTGACTACCCCATGAGGTGTGTGACAAGATCTTCAGGATATTCATTGTTTTCAGGCATCTAGCCTTGAGGTATTTTATGTGGGGCATGAAAGCTTAGAGTCAAGCGTGACACCTAAAAATTTGTGCTCTACATGCAACGCTAAGCGTTGTCCATTAAGTTCAATAGCTGGGTCTGAGACTAAGCCTCTTTTCCAAGTAAAAAGGACAATGGAACTTTTCTGAGCATTAAGCTTAAACCCATTCTCATCGGCCCATTTTGATATTTTGTTTAGGCTAAATTGTACGTGTCGCTCACAGATAGTTAGGTTACAGGATCTGAATCCTACTTGCACATCATCGACATACACTGAATAAAACATGTCTTTTGGAATTGAGGATCGCAAAGACGTCATTTTTACAATAAAAAGGGTGCAGCTAAGTACGCCACCCTGCGGTACCCCAGTTTCTTGAATGAATATTCTTGAAAGGGTGCTACCAATCCTGATACGGAACGTACGGTTTGATAGGTAGCTTTCAACGATATTGAACAAGTTCCCGCCGACACCCATTCCGGACAAGTCACGGAGAATTCCATAGCGCCACGTCGTGTCATATGCTTTTTCAATGTCAAGGAACACGGAAAGGAAGTATTGTTTATGGACAAATGCATTACGAATGCAGGCCTCTACACGCACAAGGTGGTCAGTTGTCGACCTGCCCTCCCTAAAGCCGCACTGGTACGGGTCTAGAAGGTTATAAGATTCAAGATGATAGAAAAGGCGGCGGTTTATCATTTTTTCAAAGACCTTGCAGAGGCAGCTCGTAAGTGCTATAGGACGGTAGCTTGTTACCAAGGAGGGATCCTTGCCCTGCTTTAAAATAGGAACTACTATGGCTTCTTTCCACGTGGCTGGTATGTGTCCATCAGCCCAGATATTGTTGTAAATTGCGAGTAGTGTCATTTGTGTGTCTGGGTGTAGGTGTTTAATCATGTGATATACAATTCTATCAGGTCCCGCAGCAGAACTTTGGCATGAAGTTAGGGCAGCCCTAAACTCGGCAATGCAAAAAGGACGATTATACGGTTCATTCTGATGGCATTTACGATCCAGTTTCTGGCGTTCTTCTTTGTCTTTGTATTTTTGGAACGACTTTGAATAGTGCATAGAGCTAGATATACGTTCGAAGTGCTCTCCCAGAGCGTCTGCCTGTTCTTCTAGGGTGTTTCCCTCATCATTCACAAGGGGCAACGGTTGGGCCTGCTCCCCCTTTAACCTCCTCAGATTATTCCACACTCTAGCTTCTTGAGTGTGGGAGCCCGAAAGGAACTTAACCCAGCTTGTCCGTCTTGCGTGCCTCCGTGTGCGCCTTCCCTGTGATTTAATCTGTTTAAACTGAATTAGATTTTCTGCAGTTGGATATTTCCGTAGGGTACCCCACGCTTTATTTTGTTTCCTTCGCGCTTCCTTGCAGTCATTGTTCCACCAGGGAACCCGTCGTCTGCAAGAGTGACCACTGGACTGTGGAATCAATTTTTCTGCTGCGTCTAAATTAAAAGCGGTAAAATATGCAACGGCAGCGTCTACGCTAAAATCACAAATAAAATCTCTTGACATATACGTAGATTCTTTAAAACACCCCCAGTCAACCGAGTCCAGTTTCCATCGGGGGGCATGGGGCAGGAAATTGTGTTGTTCTGTTAAGTTCAGCCTTATGGGAAAATGGTCACTCCCAAATGGATTTTTTACGACATTCCATTCAAGGTAGGAAAGAAGAACTGCCGAGCCAATCGCTAAGTCGATGGAGGAGTATGAATTGTGTGATAAATTGTAATACGTTGGTTCTTTTTTGTTAAACAGGCATACATCAGATGTTATTAGAATGTTCTCTACAAGGCGACCTCTTGCATCAAAGCGTTGGTCTCCCCATAGCCTGTTATGTGCATTAAAATCCCCAACAATAATTTAGGGCTCAGGAAGCTGGTTAATCAAGTTGTGCAATTCCGCTTTAGTGAGTTGGTAGTTAGGTGATATGTAAATGGAGCAGATGGTAACCAACTCATTGAATAAAATTGCACGGATTGCAACTGCTTCGAGGGGCGTTTGGAGGACTACATGATGGCAAGGCACAGATTTATCAACTACTATTGCCACACCTCCCGATGAAGCAATAGCTTCCTCACGGTCCTTCCTATAGACGGCGTAGCGCCGGAGGAAGTTCGTCTGTTTCTAATTCAAATGTGTCTCCTGGACACAGAACACCTTCGGCTGGTAGTGGCATAGCAGCTCACTTAAGTCGTCTAGATTGCGAATGAGACCCCTAATATTCCAAAACATTATTTGAGCCGACATATCCATCAAAATGAAAGTGTCCTGTGCCTGAGAGTGATTCGAAAATTATGCTCATGGGTCCTTATCAGGACCCGTGATTTTCTGTTTCCCTTTTTTGTTGCGGTCCGCAGAGTTGCGCCACTCTTTCGGTACCAAAGGCACCGGTGTAATGTCCATTGCCTCCTGGGAGGCACTGGACGCCCGCATGTGCAGGCTGGAAGTTCGAGTTTCAGGCCTCGCCTGGTGAGACGAGACGTTTTGACCCGACGGCTCTGGGGTCGCCGGGATCTCTTGTCGAGCTGACGGTGTAGATTTAACTACAGCCGCCTTCGGGGCGGGCGCCACAGCCGACGGCTCGCTCGACGCAGGCCGGGCTGGTGGCGGAGGACGGTGCGACGCTGCCCCCCTGACGCGCCGCATCCGCATATGCCGTGCCATAGAATGGTGCACACCGCTTCCTGGCTTCCTTGAAAGAGATTTTCTCTCTGACCTTCAGTGAAATTATATCTTTTTCTTTTTTCCATGTCGCACACGATCGTGAGTACGCTGGATGGTCGCCCCCGCAGTTGACGCAGCAGGCTGCGGCCTCACAGCCGCCAGAAATGTGGTCTGTTGAAGCACACCTGGCACAAGTTGACTGTCCTTTACAAATATGAGAGCTGTGACCGTACCTTTGGCACTTAAAGCATCTGCGAGGGTTGGGTACGTATGGACGAACTCTTAGTTTCGTGTAACCTGTTTCAATGGTTTCTGGCAGTTCACTTGATTCAAATGTTATAATAATGTGTTTGGTTGGCTTCTCTGAGTTGTCCCGTCTGATTTTTATTCTTTGTACATTGATCACATTTTGCACTTTCCAGCCATCAAGGAGTTCTTGCTCAGAAATGCTCAAAAGGTCTTCATCAGAGACAACACCACGAACGGTGTTCATGGATCGGTGCGGGGTGATGGTTACAGGAATGTTGCCAAATGACTTCAGGTTGGAAAGATTTTCGTACTGTTTGCTGTCTCGCAGTTCAAGCAGCAGATCACCGCTGGCCATTTTAGATGCTTTATATCCTGGTCCTAGCTTGTCAGTCAGGCTTTTGGCTACCAAAAACGGGGATATTGTTCTCGCTTTTTCATCGCAAACTTCGCTGTGGATTACGTGGTATTTTGGGAACTGTGTACGAGGCTTTGCAAAGAAATTGGATGCTGCTTCGGTCCGTACCCTTTTTAGGTTACGATCGGATTTTTGAAAAAGATGCGCTGAACATTGCATGTGCATTTCGCTTCGGCAGCGGTGCCAGCCACCCACCACCGAGCCCAACTAGGGGACGTGGCAGCAAATGTTAAAGAAATTCTGCCAACGCCAGCTGTACACCGCCACTATAACCCAATATGGTGAACCAAGACTGGCCATCCACACAAGGTTAATCCTAGCCGCCGGGAAAAAATGGAAGTAACTAGAAGAGAGGAGAGGACAGGAAAGGTTAAATGTGCGAGAGAAAGACGAAGATGCGGGAAGATAGAGATAGGAAAAGGCGACTGCCGATTTCCCCTGGGTGGGTCAGCCCAGGGGTGCAGTCTACGTGAAGCCGGGGCCAAAGGGGTGTGTTGCCTCTGCCGAGGGGCCTTAAAGGTCCAAACACCCGGCGTGGGATCAACCCCCAGGATCCCCTTTTCCCCGGACACGGCGAAGCCACGCACGGCTAAGCGTGGGAGGGAGTCGAAACCCCCCCCGTTAGCTCGGGTCCGTGGTGTCGCTACGCACCAAACGCCTGCTTGCGCAGACGCCCCTGCGAGGAGAGGACGGGCAAGATGGCGCTTGCACTACCAAGCATAGGGGAGAGGAGGAGCCTGCACATTGATACGTATGGCGCTACTTTAGTTATTCTAGGGACTTTAAGCGCTATGCGTGCGAAATGTTTTTTAGCAATTTTATGTTAATTATTGTGATTACTTCTTGGTTAGATCTGTTAATTATATTACTTCAGACCTTGTTCGTTCATTCCAATCCAGTTTTGATCATTTCCAGCTTTGTTAAGGCCTTTAGTGAGCGCTTTCCTACACTGTAGCTTTACGGTGATCGTGGTCACGCCACATGAGACGTATGCACGACAAGCCGGGCCTCTGAAGTGCTCCGCACTTATAAATTGTGTTGCGAATATCTGTCTTATAAACTGTCTTATCTGAGAAAAAAATATTTTTTTTCTATTTTTCTGAGTACGGGCATATATTGGTTAATATGCCTTCTCAGAAATGTCCGACGACTGGCATCCGTAATTAAGTATCAATGTGAAACAATAGGCACCCCGAGAGAACGCCTTATGTGAAGCGCTGATGTCACCATTGGTTGCTATTTTTACTCCACGCGAACGAAGATGACTTAATCGGCGAAGGCAATATACACTCATATAATACCGGCATTGTATGCACCCCCCCCGCATATATATATATATATATATATATATATATATGTGTGTGTGTGTGTGTGTGTGTGTGTGTGGGAGACGTGAGGCGTTTGCTTTCCCACGTATTTATTTAGCCTTGCTCTGACATGTACGGCCACATACGCTGTCGTTCTTGCCGGCGTCGTCTTCTCTGGCCCTCGGCTCAAACACGCGGAGCAGCTGCGGCGCAACTTCATCGTCTTCTGCGAGACGCTGACGGCTTGCCATATATATATATATATATATATATATATATATATATATATATATATATATATATATATATATATATATATATATATATACACACATATATATACACATATATATATATAAACTATCTGGCTGTGATCGGGTGCTGCATTCATGCACTGCCTTCACCCATCAATCCCCAGCACCGAGTGCGAACGTGTGCCGCATATTTTTTTTTTCATCTGGAAGGTTCGCGTGGATAGATGCAGAGCCTGGCAATCATGTGCCTGTCGGAAATGAATCTCTTTCTCACTAGGAGGTATGACTCTTACTTATTATTAATAGAGCATGTATTTGTACTTGTCACCTCTTCCGGAAGAACATCTCATGGCGGAATGGCTCCTACACATACGCTGTCTATCGTGCTGATCTCTATATGTCTGTTTTATCTCATAGCAACACACGCGCTGCGAAATCCACAAAGTAAGAATGCGCTTCTTGCATTTTTATACTTTCTTCCTTCACTGATGCCCGGCAGGAAGCGATTAAGCCACTGAACACGTTGATGTTGAGTTGTCTCCGAATGTTTAAAGAGCGTACCTGCATTCCTAGTAGGTGACAAGTGCTGTTGGCTGCATTCATGTATGATCGGACTGAGGACAGCGCGAGTTAATCAGCACTCATCTGCGGCACTTATACTAAGGACGAAGTGTGGAGAGTGCCACGTGAAAACAATTACTCTACATTGTTGCTATTCAAGCAAACTTGCGAATCCCGTATTGCCAATGGTTGCGTTCATTTTATTGTGTTTCCAGTTTCGAGCATTTGCTTCACTTTGCTGGCCTAACGTTTCCAAGCCTTACTTCATCCGATTACACAACTCACGAAAAAAAATCTTCTGGTATATCAAGCAAAACTCCAAAGTTGTCATACTTTTCAGCATGTACTTTAATGATATTGGTGTACAGTGCGAGCATTAAGCTAGTGTTTTTATTATTGATGTGTACTTGAAATTTACAGCACAAACAGCAAAACCTATAAGCAAAGATGTGTACTTGAAATTCACAGCACAAACAGCAAAACCTATAAACAAACACCACAAAGCGCACAAAAAAACGTTTACTGCATTATATTGCCGAGTTTAATCGAGGCCGATGTTCTTCTGCACGAATGCGTTCTTTTGCGGTAGCGCATCCTAATATGTAATAATCGGTATGCACAAAATTCGACTCCACATATACATAAGAGTGTTCGAGCTTGCTCCAATATGACTTTAAAAGAAAAAAAAAACAGAGCGTTTCATCTTTTGAAGCAAGTACGTATGATTCTTATTGCATTCACTGTTTTCCAGTTTGTGACAGACATCGAGTGCGTGGTCATTGCCAGTATAGAACAGGTACGCACTCTGTTGTTTTTTTTTTTGCCTAATACGTGTACATCAGCTTCATTTTCTTCCTGTATTACTGTTCAATTATCAGGCCCCACGATTATTTATAAGCTGCACTAAAGTGGGGTGCTCTAAAAGATTGACTTGACCTTTCCGTCTGGTGCTGGTTGAAAAATAATGAACTTGGTACGAACTACATCGACCTTTCAGTACTTCATATACATTCCTCTAGGTAAGGGTGCAAGAATTACAGAATTCATCCTACTAGTGTATTGCAATAAACATACTTATTGAAAAACCTAGAGATATGGAAACTAGAGCTATCAAATTATCGAAGGTCGCATCACCCACTATATGATGTATCTGGATGGTCACCGAGGAAATAAGGTGGGCTGCGGACAAACGATTGTAAATTTAAATGCGCTGCACGCGTAGACTGCATTTTGATGTTCTTGATACGACTGCTCAAAGCCAACGTGTGCATAGAAATATTATATTTTTTGCGTCATTTGAAACTCGCAGACACAGCACTGACAATACACTCGATCTAATAAAAAAGAAAGGTCAAAGAGCAGGTATTTGTGTGACATTTCATTGTGGCTGTTATATCTCCGTGTGGATCTATCTTGATTTACAACCGAGCACATATGTGTACTGGGTGTGTTCAGGTAAGAACGTCGGTGCATGTCCGCCGACCCCTTTTAATTTCGCCGAAAAAATACATATTGTTTCCCGAGTCCCCAGGACCACAAAACCACTTTTGGTCTGGCGAGAAAAAATTTCGCCTTCATTAAAAAAATTCAGAATTCTACACTGAGCCGCCACCGCCTCTTACGAATTTCGCGAAAATGGGATTTCGATGAGACGCTACAAAAAAACTATTGTAGCTGTAGGTCCGAAAAAATTTTCTCCACATAATAAGGATATTTGTGTTGAGAAAAAAATTATTACTTTGCAGTTTTGATGTTGTTCTGTTAAGAAAAAAAATCGCGAAATCGACACAAAGCTCAATAATGCTCACATTTAAGATTTTATTCCTCCGCAAGTATAAACGCCAGTCTTCCCAAAGTTTGTGAAAACATTGCCATATGTTTGGTGAACAAGTGTGCTGAACGAAATACCTGAGATTGGCTTCAAACGTTAACCAGAAATTTTCAACTGAGGACATATCTCTCAAAATGCAATGTTTTGAAGATCATTTAAAAAAAAACACCATCTTCGATTTTCTTTAAACTCTCTAGAATTAAAGCCAAGCACGTGTTCTAACTTAATCTCTAAAAACATGTTGCATTATTTTTGTGAGGTCAGAACTACGAAGCACGAAAAGTGGCCGAATTGACGTATAGTGAGTAACCACAACATTGAGCGAGCATGGAGTAATAGTTGCCATTATCGTTATTTTTAGGTCGCGAATGTCTTCTGTGGATTGACGGATTGTCAGGAATAAAACAGGAACATTCGGTTTTGAAGAGCAAGTTATTACTACATTTTTTTACGCAAATCACAAGAACTTCTACACGGGTCCCAGACACTGAGCATGCCACGATAATGAGTCGCACTCTTCCAGGAATCTCAAAATTTTTCGCGCATGTGAGCCTGCGTACGCCTCATAAAGGAGGTGGCTGGAGAGGATCCACCGCTGGATATTTATCGCTTCCCATGGCACGTCGGCAATGTGATAACGCAGACGGTGCGTGTCGGCACAAGCGGTGCTTCTGCAGCACGACTGCGCTCACCTGCTCCCTAAAAAAAAAAAAAGAAAGAACATAAACAAGAAACAGCTCAACTCGCTTAAGAAAGGCCGAAGTAATAAGAGAACGTCGGCTTTCACTTCCGTTCGTCGTCGACAGCCCGGCAGTCCTCTGCTGGTGAACGAACGTGGGTACGCGTGCGCCTACTACGCTCCCCCTGATATTGATGGCCACGTTGTGGAGCTCAGAGCGAGCGTTTTGCACTCACTACCCAAAGAGGCATACGACGAAGATTGCCTACAAGCGGAACTTTCGATGTGTGAAAGATTGGAATGTCGTCTTACCAAGGAAGCGCATGCCAGAAAAAGCCTCATCCATCAGAGAAACCGACATTTCGTGCCAGAGCTGTTTCAACCGCTTGAAACAGATCACCGTTGAGTCTCGATATGCATTTCAGTCAGACGCAAATTTTGTTCCCGAACAAATTGCTGTCGAAGAGCTAAACGTACTCGTTAAGACAACCGACGTGACAACCTTGGAAATTCCGGCGAAAGTGTGAGCACAACGCCGAGTGTCTTACGCCAATCGTAAGAAAGCGGAGATCGAGGGCGCTATCTCGAGGACAATTTCTGCCGTCCTTACAGTAGCGTACGGCACTACAGAGGAACCTGGTCCTTCAGCGGAAACCTGCAACACGTGACGCGAGTGGCTGCGCAACCTAAAGCACACATTCGATACCTGTGAATCAGGGGCTTAGCCAGAAATTTTTTTCGGGGGGGGGGGGGGGCACTTCCTTGATTTCAGGTAGGGCACCTCCTTGAAATTGTCATTTTTCGCTCTGTATGCCATGGCGAAAAAAAAATTTCGGGGGGGGGGGGGGCACGTGCCCGGTGTGCCTCCCCCTGGCTGCGCCACTGCTGTGAATCATACTATGAACGCTGCCGCCTCCTGACATTGCTCCCTGTGAACCTTTCTCATCAAGAAATTCAAGAAATGATTCCATCCGCAACTCGGCACCTCATTCGGAAATCCAGAAAATGCAGATACCCGGATGTGGTCAAATCCGAACCTCTGCAACAGATCGAAGCTGAAGCCAGAAAACGTACAGGCAGCAATGAAATATTATACTGACGATGAGCTCAACTCCACGCAACAAAGCCCAAACAAGAAAGATTTCATTGCAATTAGTTCTAAAGGACAAAAAGAGTACGTTTCAAAACGGCTGATGACCAGGTCCATTCGGGAAACATTTCGTCTACAGCGGCTCACCCTGACACAGGGATCGAGCTCACGAAGTTCTCCTCCTTGAGGCCGAAATGGGTTGTGTGCACAAGGTTGCTTCACCAGGAGCAAGGAACGCACAACTGCTTCAGTGACGTTTGTGACTATCTAACTTGTCTTACTATGACTTGTGACTATGACTCCCTGTGTATACAATAGGGGTAAATAAACAGTTCCTTCCGAGAGCGCGACTTGACTACATTTCTAGAAATCTTGCGGTTAGTCCTTACGCCAGTACCAAAACTGCGACGCGTGCACGCGCGCAAATGAACAAATTTGCACTTTAAGGCAACTCTTTGGTTTTATCTGTCAAGCTGTTGTCCCTCGAGCACAACAGATGACATTCAGGACCTAAAAATAACGACAATGGCAACTATTGCTCCATGCTCGCTCAATGTTGTGGTTACTCACTATACGCCAATTTGGCCACTTCTTGTGCTTCGTATTAGTTCCAACCTCACAAAAATAATGCAACATGTTTTTACAGATTAAGTTAGAACACGTGCTTGGCTTTAATTCTGGAGAATTTAAAGGAAATCGAAGATGGTTTTTTTTAAGTGATCTTCAAAACATTGCATTTTGAGAGACATGTCCTCAGTTGAACATTTCTGGTTAACGTTTGAAGCCACTCTCAGGTATTTCGTTCAACACACTTGTTCACCAAACATATGGCAATGTTTTCAAAAACTTTGGGAAGTCTGGCGTTTATAATTCCGGAGGAATAAAATCTTAAATGTGAGCATTATTGAGCTTTGTGTCAATTTCGCGATTTTTTTCTTAACAGAACCACATCAAAACTGCAAAATAATAATTTTTCTCAACACAAACTGCCCGTCTTATGTGGAGAAAATTTTGCGGGCCTACAGCTACAATAGTTTTTTTGTAGCGTCTCATCAAAAATCCCATTTTCGCGAAATTCGAAAGAGGCGGTGGTGGCTCAGTGGAGACTTGTGAATTTTTTTAATGAAGGCGAAATTTTTTCTCGCGAAACCAAAAGTGGTTTTGTGGTCCTGGGGACTCGGAAAACGATATATATTTTTTTCGGGGAAATTAAAGGGGGTCGGCAGACATGCACCGACGTTCTTATCTGAACACACCCTACTCAATATTGATATACAACAGATTGGGATCAACATTTACAGGCTGCGTAAAAAGTACCGTACCACTTTGCATCATAAAACTGATTGCATAAGGCAGTTCAGTCCAAACATTTTCTTTAAACTGCTGGCATATGCTGCGAAGGAGATATAGGCTTTGCAGCATCTAAGCAACTTAACTGCAATACTAATTGTACGCGGGCCAGTTGGCGCGTCATCATCGTCGTCATCGTCACAGAATTTACAAAATTTACACGATTTACAAAATGTGTAAAAGAATCCAAATAGAAATCCGTACGTCAGGGTCAAACAACCCGACGCCCTACAACGTCGCCTGGCCCTACCACTATTTTTTCAGCAACCTATACCAACATACGCAGTTCCTTACCCAAACGTGACATCATATCTAGTGTAGCCCTTTCATCCGGATGTAGCCTATTAATACTCACCGAGACATGACTAACAGATGGTATTTCCGATGCGAAGGTCCTTGATCCACCCGGCTTCAATATCTTCCGCAACGACCGCCAGCATTGCCGGGTTGGCGGCGTACTCATCGTGGTTAAGGATACGTTGCCCTGTTCGGTTGTTGCTAACCCAAGTGACCTTGAAATATTATAGCTTCTCTTTCGTTCAACACCGCAAGATATCTTACTTCGTGTGTGCTACCATCCCCCTCGAGCAAATAGTGAATTTACTGATAAAGTGAACTGGGTGCTAGACACACTAACAAAAAAGATACGCAAACGCTGACGTTTTGCTCTTCGGCGAGTTTAATTTGCCTCATATCAAATGGCATGACAATCCACCGTCGTCACAATGCCAAGCCGAAAAGAATTTCCTTGATGTTTGCTTCAGCTTCAACTTAACTCAGCTTGTGTCGGAAAATACGCGCATCACGCAGGACTCAGCTACCATTCTAGATCTCATTTTTAACTGACCATCCTTCCAGTTTATCTACAACGACTCAGCTTGAAGAAATTAGTGACCATAAAGTTATTCATGCCGTTTTTTTTTCTTTTGCCATTCAGAAACGAGAATCGTGGGATGCTAGTCTTGTTCCACCCTATCTTCTTTTCCGAATTTCACAACAGCACACTTCAAGAAAATTGGTCAATATTTCATAGCAAACTTACTGAACTCGCTTCTAAACATATTCCTGTTATAACTGTCCGGGCCAGTCATCACGAAGCATGGTTCACAAAAAATTAGGAACAATAATCAACAAGAAAAGGCTATTTCGCTCCGCAAAACAAAACGATTCCTCTGTGACGTGGATGAAATATCACAAGGCAGAGAAAGACTACCTTTTAGGTTTTAGTCGAGGAAAATGCTCCTTCTTCCTTGACACGCTATCTAGTCTATTAAATAATGACCACCCAAAATTCTGGCAAATCTTGCAACCCAACGTACCTGAAACAATCATCCTTAGAGACCATAATGACCTAATGATCACTGACCAAGATTGTGCCGATGCGTTTAATGTCACGTTTTCATCTCTCTTTACTACTGAACCTGGCACTCCTGGTCCGTTTCCGCCTGCACATTTACACTCTGTCATGCCACCCATCGAATTCACCGAGCATGGCATAATGCTAATAATCGAAAAGCTAAAGTTATCAACAACATCCGGGGTAGACGGTATCAATTGTAGACGTTAAAAGTACAAATCACGCGCGCGCATCTTACTTGAAACTAATCTTCGCCGAGTCTGTCATCCTCCAGTATTTCCATCGACTGGAAGAGCAGGGTGCAGGTTGTTCCGATTCACGAATCAGGAAATAAAAACCGGGCAGATCCCCACGCACTGTGGGAATCGATATAATGCGAAGCAGCCAGAAAGGAGCTAAATCATGCTTACATAATATGCATATCATTATTTACATGTTAGGACCTGTCATTTGTGTTCGTCATACAGTCACGTCGCGCAATACAAATTTTGGCGTATATCAAGCTACCGAACTGGACGCGCAAGCGCACCATGAGCGGGGCATGTAAGTGGCATTGTAGATGACAAGCATGCCAAGATTTTTCATGTTATCACGTGCCATTTATGTTCGCTTGATTTTTTTTACCCTCGAATCGCAGCGAGACGCGAGACCCATCTGCCTCTCTGCTTCACATGCGTTCGTATTCTCGCGCTCTGCGCATCCCGCAGACGCCATCCGCGTTCCAGCGTTTAAATTGACGGACACTTTGTCAATTCCAAAGTGTGTTCCGCGAACGCCTGTACCCATTGAGACGGGTTCGGTAAGAACGGAATGTGATGCGCGCGTCTCTCCTTCCTTGATGATTAGAGACGCTGGGCCCAGCGACGCTACCCAAGCAAAGCGCGAGCGCTGTAGAGTCCAACGCGACCGCCGTCCGCTTCCAGGCGCCCCGGCGCCCACCTTGCACCGTGCCAGGACATGGCTGGAGGGACGGGCGAACGACCGGACGGACGGACGTGAGCAGGAGACATTAAAGGCTTCGCCTTAAAAATTTCCTGTATATCAAGCCTTGGCGAAACGGCCACGAGAGTGTCATGAGCGTGGCATGCAAGTCATGTTGCACATGACATGTCATGATTTGCATATTACGACTTGTTATTCATGCTGTCATAGCTGTGTCACGTCACTCAATAGCAAGTTTGGTGTATATGAAGCTAGCGAAACGGCCACGAGAGTGTCATGAGCGTGGCATGCAAGTCATGTTGCACATTACATGTCATGATTTCCATATTACCACTTGTTATTTATGCTCGTCATACAGTCACGTCACTCAATACCAAATTTGGTGTATATCAAGCTAGCAAAACGGCCCCGAGAGTGTCATGAGCGTGGGCATGCAAGTCATGTTGCACATGACAAGTCATGATTTCCATATTACCACTTGGCATTTATGTTCGTCATACAGTCACGTCGCACAATATCGAATTTGGTGTATATTAAGCTAACAAAAACGGCCCCTCAGCGCGCCATTAGCGTGGCATGTAAATCATGTTGTACAGGACGTGTTGGTCATGATTTTCATTTTACCACCTGATATTTATGTTATGTTTGTCATGCAGAAATGTCTCATTGTACCAATTTTCGTACATATCAAATTAAGAAAACGACCCTCAGGAGCACTATGGCCATGACGTAAATCATACTTTTCATGACAAGTTAGTCATGACTTTTCATGACATGACCGGTCATTCATGTTTGTCATACGGTCATGTTATGCCCTACCAATTTTGGTATAAATCCTATTAACGATATGGCACAGGTGAGCACAAAGTCGTAGGCGGTTAGATAGATAGATAGATACGCTCAAAGTCGCCGAAGTTCGCTAAGAAATGCTTCGCATTTAAAATTCACCTCTTGACTACCGGCCAATCTCTCTTACAAGTGTACCCCTGCAGGATAATGGAGCACGTAATCTACACTCCCAAATCATGCACTTCCTAGATACCGCTAACTTCCTTCACCCAGCCCAACATGGGTTTCGCAAAGGCTTATTATGCGACGCAACTTGCCATCTTGACCCATGAATTGCACGTTAACCTTGTGGGAACCACGTGCAGCACTAGGCGATATTGACATGTGCTGCGTAGCGGATGTGCGCGCGGCCCACATATGGGCTACAAAATCGGCAGCGGGCACGCTGATGGGGGATTCGGCGACGGACTGGCAGTGAGTGCACGTGCGTGCGGCGTGCGTCCTGCGCGGCGACGGCTGAGAACACGAGTGGTGGTTGTGAGTCGGTGGATTACACTGTGCGCTTGCAACCGTTGAAATTTCGTCGCTCTAATAAATTTTTTTTTAAAAAATGCGAAGCATTTCTTAGCGAACTTCGGCGACTTTGAGCGTATCTATCTATCTATCTATCTATCTATCTATCTATCTATCTATCTATCTATCTATCTATCTATCTATCTATCTATCTATCTATCTATCTATCTATCTATCTAGCCGCCTACGACTTGGTGCTCTCCTGGCCGTATCGTTATGGGATTTCTACCAAATTTGGTATGGCTTAACATAACTGTATGACGAACATAAATGGCTGGTAATATCATGAAAATCATGACTAACTTGTCATGAAAAGTATGATTTACATGCCACGCTCATGGAGTGCTCGCGGCCGTTTTGTTAGCTTGACATACACCAAATTTGGGATTGAGGGACATGACTGCATGACGAACATAAATGACAAAGTGGTAATATGAAAATCATCATTTCATGAGCGACATGACTTGCATTCCACGCTCATAGCGCGCTCGCGGCCGTTTCGTTAGCTTTATATACACCAAATTTGGTATTGAGCGACATGACTCTATGACGAACATAAATGACAAGTGGTAATATGGAAATCATGACTTGTCATGTGCCACATGACTTGCATGCCACGCTCATGGCGTGCTCACGGCCGTTTCGTTAGCTTGGAGATACACCAGTTTGGTATTGAGTGACATGACTGTATGACGAACATAAATGACAAGCCGTAATATGGAAATCATGACATGTCATGAGCGACATGACTTGCATTCCACGCTCATGGCGCGCTCGCGGCCGTTTCGTTAGCGTGATATACACCAAATTTGGTATTGAGTGACATGACTGTATGACGAACATAAATGACAAGTGGTAATATGGAAAATCAGCGTGACTTCATGAGCGACATGACTTTGCATTCCACGCTCATGGCGCGCTCGCGGCCGTTTCGTTCACTTGATATACACGAAATTTGGTATTGAGGACATGACTGTATAACGAACATAAGTGGCAGGGTGGTAACGATGAAAATCTTGGCATGCATGTCATCTACAATGCCATTTACATGCCACGCTCATGGTGCGCTTGCGTCCAGTTCGCTAGCTTGACATGCACCAAAATTGGTATATCGCGACGTGACTGTATGACGAACACAAATGACACAGGTCGTAACATGTAAAACATGACATGCAAATTATATAAAGCATGATTTGCTCCTTCATGGCTGCTTTGCATTACATCGATTCCCACAGTGCGGGGGATCTGCCGGCTTTTCTTTTTTGAGTTTCGACATCAGCGGCTGCCTCCCGTCCTTGGCCGACGGTGTGCGAACCCCACAACCTCGACAGTAACACCCAGGTTGACGCTATTTGTCTCGAATATGCAAAAGTATTTGACAAGTTACCTCATAAACGGCTCTTACTAAAATATCCTGTTTGAACTTGCCACCAAACATTCCTAACTGGATGGCTGAATTTCTCTCTAACCGTCATAAGTGAGTGCATGTCAGTAATCGTACATCCGCACTCATCCCCGTAACGTCTGGCGTCCCTCAAGGAAGTGTCGGGGTCCCCTACTCCCTCCTTATTTACATTAACGACCTTTCCCTTGATCTCTCTTATCATATCTGTCCGTTTGCCAATGACTGTGCCGTATACCGCGCAATTAATAACGGCTCTGACCATAGTGCCCTGCAAGACGGCCTTCACAAAGTGCAACACTGGTGTAACGACTGGCTAATGACCCTAAGCCCCAATAAATGTAGAGTAATATGTTTCACTTGACGCCATCAGCCATCCCAGATGCCCTATAATAGCAGCAAAAATCCCTCAGAAAAAGTAAACTCATTTAAGTACCTTGATGTCACCTTCATATGAGTTTGATTGGTCTGTTCATGTGTGGCGCATTAGTGCCTCAGTTAACCGAACTTTGGGATTCTTAAAACGCCATTTACGCCATGCACCTTCTCACGTTAAACTACTAGCATTTAAAACACTTGTACGTCCAAAACTTGAGCACGCTTGTAAACATCCCAGCGCAATGATTATGGCGAGCACGGACGTCTCTCGTACGTAGTCATCTCCTCCCTAAAATGCTTCGACAAATTCCAGATGTTGAACGTGGAGACCCCTTTCGAACGTGTCAAGACAAGTTTAGCAGGTGTCAGATGACCAACTGAAAGTCAGTGGCTCCCTAGGCTGTTAAATGACGACTATCGGTTTTGAGAGCTGCCGTCCTTGTGCGCGCTGTGTTCATCGTCATGGTTTTTGGTCTTCTCGGGTAGGGGTACCTATTCCTGTTGAAGTCCTTGTAGCATGGGGCTATCTCGATTGTCCTTCATGTTGTCGGGAATCTTCTTCGCGACTTCGACTTGAACCACGGTTTTCCTTTTGCCATTT
>JALIZH010026298.1:0-29520 GCA_030522465.1 Rhipicephalus appendiculatus
AATCTGAAAGATATGGTCTTGAGGCGAATCTTGCTTACAACACACGAATAAGAAGTGTATAACGGCCTCAGATAAAGAAAAGGGATTGTATTTTATGCAGTTGATGTTACTTTGCACTGGTAGAACTAAGAAATGTACAAACTGCATGCAAAGAAAGGTCTTTGTTGTACATTTACTTGTTTCAAAACTGGCTGGCACAATATTAGATGCATCCTTTGTTGTTGGCAGCAGTGAATGATGAGACAATGATGTAAACAATGAGACAACTTGACAGGCTTTTTATTATTGCAAAAGACGGACCATAATATTGTTGTTCAAGAGCTATAAAAAATCAAGGCGATTTCGTCAAAGCACTTGGAAAATCAATTACAGAAGAAAGTAAATTGCCTCGCAGCATATTCTAAAATATTACACATTACTCTTGCATGTAAACTTTTTTTAGTGCACAAGAGAAACCAGGACAGAAAGGAATGACACAGCACTCTGTCCGCGTTACCCCTTTCTGTACTGGTTCGTTTTGTGCACTCTAAATATTTACATAGACTTCCAACAGGAGCAAGCTTGTGCTCTTGCATGTTGGAGTGGCTACTAAATGAATAAGAGCTTTTGAGCAGCACCTGTGAGATTCGTACAGCCATCATATGTAATGGAAAGTCTTTCACTGGGTTCGCATAGTGAATAAAGTGCTGAAAACAACGCTTTGGAATGAAGTTCGAGGTTGCATGCACCGGTATAAAATAACGCGGGCTTTTTGCAGAGTTACTATGGCCTCAAGAAACTAGTCCTATGATGATTCGCCAGAGATGAGCATGTTTTTGCTTAACTGCCTGGTACAATTAGCATGCTCTCAACGAAAGGACACAACGAAGCTTTTGTCAGAATACGATTTCTGCAAGAACACACGTAGATGTGATAGGCATCAGATGAAACACAAGGCAAGCGGCCACCTTGCCGTGAACAAGGAAGCAGCTTTTGTCAGTGTGAAATTCCTGCTGAACACAAGTACAGGTGATAGGCACAGGATCGAACACAATGCAAGTGGCTACTTTGCTTTGAGCAAAAAAAAAAAGAGCTTCTTCTGTTTCATGTTTATCCGTAGATCTCGCAGGAATATAAGCCTGTCACATGCAAGGGTGCCCAGCTGTGAACCGCTGCAGAAGGTGGTCCCGCCTGCTGTTGCCGGATCGTCGCTATTGCTGTAAAAGTCCGCATCTTCTCATTCAGGATCAGTGCCAGGGATGTTGTCTGACTCGGACAGCTGCTGCCGAACACCGAGGTTGTGAAGCACCACGCAAACTGCGACGATCTTTGACGTGCAGAGTGGGCCATAGTAGTGCTCTGTACCTCTGCACGCACCGAAAGCGGGCCGTGAGGACTTCAACGCACTGTTCCATGACGCATCACAGTGATCAGTGGGTGCGGTTGAATCGGGCAGGAGGGGATCCCGCAGGATGTACTCCAGGGTTGGGAACAAGCAGCCAAGGTTGCAGAGGTTATGCACCGAGTCCTGCACAGGACAGTGTTCTGATTAGTATAATGTAAATATATACTGTGTCAGCAATATGTACCGCCTTTTCATTTTTCGACAGATAGACATATTTGCAAAATTGCTTGTCTGGTTGGGTTAGCTAATTACGGCTTTAGAAAGGCTCTAATAAAAAAAAAGGGTTAATTTCCAAACGCTTTGGAATCAGCTCGATTTCTTCGTCAGGGGGGAAGGACAATGAAGATGCTGAAGTGCAACCTTTAACTTTTTTCATAGACCAGGAGGGGCGAGTGACTTTGGTGAAGAGGGTGTAGCGCTTTCATTTGTTTGAATAGGACTGATTTGTGGGCGGTAGCCGCAGGCGGGCAGTGCACTCAAGGCTTGCTTTTCCTTTGTTTTGTTGTGCTTATGCTGTAAATATAAAGTGAGAGCAGATTTCTTTTGCAATGGTTCGGATTGTTTTTAGTTATTTTTATGAACCGTGACTGAATACCTTTGAGTCAAGCCAGTTAATTCATTTTATTTCTGTATAGCACTAGGCTGTGCTTGCTTATTTGAATTTCTTTTTTCATAGAAGCTGTCCTCTATATACATATGATTTGTTTCTGTGAATGCACATTTAAGGCAGTTCAATTTCATCCATTCTTTTAATCAACATAGCCTCTGAATGTAGCATTTCATTTCTGTATCGTGACATGTTTACTATTTATACTATTTCACCACTTTATAATAAAGGATCACACAATGTTGTCATGGAAGTTTCTTTCATGCTGGACTTTTCTATTGCACTAACAGTCTTTCTCATGAACACAGAAAGACAAGTTGCAATTATACACTGAGAACGAGATGGATTATTGTGTGCTGCCAGGGTTCTCAGTACGATTTGTTTTGTAAGATGTGTGCCCGAGAGATTTTTCAATCACGGGAACACCGGCGCTACCAGAGAAGATAGTGTACAGCTGGGCATAGCTCGGCACACTCACTCCTGCGTGCACTCAACTCACACATACTCATTTGAACGTGGTGAGTTGAGTATGAGTGAGTACTCATGAGTGTGAATGTGAGTGAGAACTCATGAGTGTGAGTGGTCATGAGTGTGAACTCATGAGTGTGAGTGGTCGTGAGTGTGAACGTGAATGAGCACTCATGAGGGTGAGTACGCGTGAGTATGAACGTGAGTGAGTGGGATGGCTGAAAAAATTGTGGTGAGTGAGTTTGAGTGAGTACTCCCTTAAAGTGCCGACCTATGCAACTGGGGTATGCTGCCAGTACAAACATATGGGGCAGAAATTCAGAGGATAAAACAAACTTGAGAAGTTAGGAACCATGCAGCAAGTAATAAAAGAAGCATGACTAATGCCTCTGCTACATTAAACGCCATACACGCATTCTCAAGCTTGCATACCTATCAACTACCACGGCGTCCACTGCCTAAGCACCGGCTCAAAGCAGATGCCCTCCACGCAAAGATGTCGTGTACAAACTCAAGGTACCAGAGCAGTTATCCGCAACACTGGTCAGATACCTGCAAAGTGTTGTGTGCAGTGGAAGAAAGTCGGCAACAGCAATACAGCCAGCCACACGCAGTACAACCGTAACTCAGTGGTGCAGCGAACTTATTTCTCTACATTTGATTTTTGAAGCGCAGCTTCGACAGCTCTATCTCTCATTTCATCTCTATCTCTCAAGTTACTGCTTGTCTGCATATCAATGTTTGTGAAATTGGGGCGCACCCAGTACGTCTGGTTTCCTTTCATGGATTACATCTCTTCAATACAAGGCATGTACCGCGATCAAGTATGAAGCACGATGAACCTTTTTTACTGTGTGTCATGAAGTCACTTCTATCGAAGCTAAATAGTGACGTAAACTTTGTTTACCGCAAATACTGCGTTCTTTACTATCACTAAAGTTCGAGCCACGGAAAATGTCGTTAAAAAATGGGACAGTGGCCAAAAGCTGTCTTTCAAGTTCCTCCTTCGCATTCTCTACTAACGGCATGCACAACTTTAAATAAGATGAAATTTGTCCTCACCACTATGACGTTGAAGGTGTAAAAGTCGTTTCTGGAAAAGTAGGCAGCCTTGAGACCTTAATCCATGTGGACGAAGCCTTCCTTCGCCGCGGCCGGCTCCTCCGCGCTGGCGGGGAAGGTGATCCACATAACGCCGACGCGCTCGACGATCGCTTCCCCGACAGCATTAATCGTGCGACTCGCACTGGACAGGCTCGTCGCCACGGCCTCGTTCATTTGCGATCGCGCCATGGTAAATGCCGGTGGCGATGAAGCGAAGGGCGCCAAGCACTTGCAGACCAATGGTCGGGGCTGTTCTTCGTGCCCGTACGCCGCCTCTCCAGGTCCTGGCGAAGCTTCCCGCGCAGTCGTCGCACCATGCTTGTCGTCAGCCGGCACCGCAGTCGAAACGATTCATCGGGCATTGCAAAAGTATCACGCTTATCGCGGAATTATTTTCGCTCCCGCACCTCCAACTACCACACGACGAAGGACAGCGCCATTTTCTGTCGCATATGAAGCGTTCTCTTGCGGCGAGAACCACAACATCGAACAAGTCAAATGAAGTAACAAGCTTTTATTTTTACAAGCAAACTTTACATACACTACTTTGTGATAATATTAACCGAAATATGCTAGCAAAGTAATTTACGGAATGACCTCTACTCATACGTATGGGAGGCGACACATCGAACGAGCAACCGCGAGCAACTCAATTTACAACAAAATGGCGGCCAATTTGGGGCACTTCGTCGTTCTCACATTTTAAGCAGCAAATATGGCGGTACGCTACGTCACGCAACGTCAAATTGACGCGACAAAGAGTGAGGCCCTGTGACGCAACGACCACCATGAGTTCAATGTCCAATCATGTTACAGACATGGCGGTTCTTCGTCAAGCGAGCAGTAGTTTCGACAAACCGCAACTTCATCGTACGCACAGCTTAGTACCATATTTCGGTTTCGTTATTCAGTCCAAACCGTTCTTTATACATAGCAGAGCACGGTGAAGGGCTTCTTCGGAAAAAAAAAACTTTTTTTTTCACGTTACGTCATCGCGAATTCCTGTGTCGTAACGCTATTACAGCGCCACAAGACGAACGACCTCGCGTGACCAATCAAATCAGGCTAATGGCGGAATTTGACAACATGGCGGAATTTGACAATGTCCAGCTGTGCTATCGCGGAACGATTCCTTTTTCTATTCCAATTCTTTTCCGCGTGACGTCGAAGCTTACGTCAGCAGTGGGCGGGAACGCGCGACGCCTGCTGTGTGGTAACGTCATTTTGACGCCACGCTTTTTTACGGCTGCTTGATGGACAGACGCTTCGACCAATCACAGACAGCTAATGGCGGTGAAAGGAATAGAAAAAGGAATAGAATCGTTCCGCGATAGCACCCCTGGCCGGTTGTCGAGCGGCGTCGGGCGTCGATCGTCAACCGTCCTCTGTACCCCGTAGTGTTCCCTTATCGTACAATAGAGGGCGCCGTCCCATAGAGATGCATGCAAACTGCAGTTGGGTGACGATATACTAGATGGCGCTGTACGCATTCCATTTCTCGTCTCGTTTCCGAGAGGGCGCTGTCCCATAGACATGCATACAATATGGCGGTTGGGTGAAGGTACGCTAGATGGCGTTGGCGGTGCAGCTGCTCTCCGATTTTAGGGGCGCCCTCACCCTCTCCTCTCCTACGCTTCCCCCCTCTCTCCTACGGTCCCCCCCCCCCTCTCTCGACGCAGGCAGCGTCTGCTAGCGAGTTTCTTGATTGAAAAAACCGACTGCTCGCGCTGCACAACCGTTCACTGACCACCCCGTATATATAGGCACTGGATTTTGACCTCCAAGGTAGCGCCTGTGTGATATTTCTCCTGTGCGTGATTAAACAATAAAAATTCACAGCGTACATGTAAAATTAAAGTGAGCTGCAAGTCGCCATGATTCTCATCGACCCTTTAGTATAAACGCGCCCGATCTGACGTCGTTGATGATGTACTGGGCAGAATTCACGGAAGATTCACGGTTTGCCGATGTACCTCCGGAGCTTCGCCCACTCATCATCATTCACTCCGTGGATATGCTGTGAATTTGTTATTATTGTAATTGTAGAGCACAAGCAGACGTCGCCGAACCAGCTGCTTGTCTGCGTGCGCTCGGTGTCTGGCGGGCGGCGAAATGTATTGCGGCCTACTTTGAAGTTGCGCATGGCCGTGTTCTTATATATGGCCACGTGGCCGCACCTGCAATGAAGCCGCTGGCTATAAACGACAGATTGGAATCCGGTGATTGCAGAGGGCTCATCTGTCTACGCTTTGGAAATTGCTAACACGTCAATTTCTTTGAACACGGCGTCTTTTTCGAGGCCATGCGCGTGCGCGTGCAAAGACTGTACGTTGAGAGCAGTGAGTGAGAGGTGATTGTTATGGTTGTGGCACCGAATGAAGGTGGTAGCCCGGTCCAAGACAGTGTGTAGAGGCCTCCTTGCTACCAGGGTCATATCGTCGACAAATTATCTGTCGATAGCGCTGGTGTCATGTCGGAACCTCAAGTCACCGTCTGTGTTGGTGAGATATAAGCCGTAGAGGCTGGTAGCTTTGGATTGTGCGAAGTAGACCGACTTCAGGGGATGACGCTTATCGTATTCGTAGACTTCCTGGCCGTATGTGGACCCTTGTGACTTATGTGTAGTCAAGTTATGACATTTGCATGCGCGAGCGGAAACTGCGTCTTCTTACACGACATATTTTGTCTGGCGTGTATCGTGGTTGTGGTGGTTCGCAGTCTCACGGGTACCAATTTCAATCGTATTGAGGGTTGTGCGGTACTGATGTGTTTCCGCGTGGCTGGGGCGGCAATACCTATCACGGACATAAGAAATTGAAGGCGAAGTCGCATGAGGTTGCCGCGTTCGTTACGCTTACTGTACGGCAAGGTGCCGGTGTTTCCATTAACGAGGCCGTCGCTTACGTCGATGTTGGCCGTGATCATGCAGGTATTACGGACGCTCAGGCAAATTGAAGCCGGCAGGCCACCCATGTCGCTTACGTTCATCTTGGCCGCCTTGGCCAGGGCCTCCCTGTGTACCTGCTCGTTCTTGTAGTCAATTACGTTATCGCATAAAACATCGGCCGCAGCGTTGAGGAAAATGTATTATTGTAGTCGACGTCCGCATTGCTGTAGTATAGCCGCATGCCTTCAGAGCACTTAACGGCGGCTTCTTCGCGTTTCACAAAGCGGCTCTCAATCAATCTGACGTCACTCTCGGTCACCACGTGGCCATCGCCCAGCCTGGTAAGAAATGAAGAGAACGCTACATCATTCTGCCGGACCACGTGGACAAGTGGATGGTAATCGAGAGTCTTCCAGAGTCGTTCTGTCTTCAGCTCCCTCACCTACTTTGCGTTTGAATGCGTGCGTTTGCTGTTAATGCCATGATTGAGACTGTGAATCACCTGGGGCGAATCCCCGCATAGCATGAACTGTGGCCACATGTGACTGAGGGAAAACGTTTCATGATGTAGGGGAAGGCATTTTGCGTTATTCATGTCATGACCAGTGAATCGTGTTCTTCATACACTGATCCCCCCGCTATGCCAATTGTGGTATATTACAATTCATGGAGACGACCAGAAGAGCATCTAGACCTAGGTGGTGATAGAGATAGATAGATAGATAGATAGATAGATAGATAGATAGATAGATAGATAGATAGATAGATAGATAGATAGATAGATACGGCTAAAGTGCCTTAGGCTCGCTAAGAAATGCTTCGCATTTAATATAGAAAGTGTGTTGTATGTGGCAATGTTTGTTTGTCGGTGGTTCGTAAAATCTTGGTATTAGGGCTGTCAGATTTTCACTAGAACCGCCAGCCTTGACTAGTGATTGAAATCTATGTGGTGTGGTAGATCAGCAGTATTCCTTGAGCGTGTTAGGGGCCAAGCTCCTTAGGGCGTGGGTCTGTCCTTCCTCCGATGTTTCTAGCCACCTGTAGTTTCTGAAGTGCTCACTAGATGGCGTTAGTATGTCTACATGTAAGAGTTCTAATACGAATCCGGTTCCTGGATGACGCGAGCTGGCGCGCCTCTCAACGGATGCGTGCGATCGTTCGAGATGGTTTGATTTAGTGCGACGGCGTACCGCTAGTGGGTGTTATAATACTAAAAGGCGCTCGCTGTTGGCGCGCTTTCTCTTTCGCTCGGAGTCGCCGGATGGAAGACAAGGCTGCAGAGCGGAGGGCACGGAAGGCGGCGGCAGCGCGCGCTCGCAGGCAGAATCGGGCAGAATCCCGAGGCGAGAGCCCGCGAGGCCGAGGCTTCTCGGCAGGCTGCGCAGTGGCGGCGCGAAGACCCTGCCGTTCGCGAACGTGAGGCAGCGGCACTGCGGCGACGGCGCAAAGATCCTGCTGTACGACAACGAGAGGCGGAAGCGGCACGGCTGCGGCGCGAAGCGGATCTTCAAAATGTGAGGAACAGGGAATCGGCGAGAAAGCGCGCGTATCGACAGGCAGATCCCGAGGCTGTGAGAGCTCGTGAAGTGGCCACAAAACGCATCAGGTGAGCTCGGCCCGGAGGTGCTGACGCGCGTTTCAAGCGGGACTTCCTCGACGTTACGTTCGGCCACATCTGCGATGTATGCGACAGATTATGGTTTTCTAATAATCTCGTCGTATACTGGGCGAATTACTCGGAGTATTCACGGTTTTACCGATGATCCCTCCGGAGCCTCGCCCCATCATCATCATTCACCCCGTGGATATGCTGTGACTTTTTATTTCGCCACGCTCGGTTCGGATCCTCGACCTTTGATTATTAGAATAACGCGAAGGGGAGGTAACAAAAATCACGTGTTGGACAGCAGCTGTCACTTCAGGAACACTAAATTTGGAACGAGGCGAGATGGGAGTGATGCGTGACATCCTAAAAACAAGTTCCAATGACGCCTTATCAAATTCGATTTGTGAGCATACCAGCATGTGTATACCGAATGTATTAAACACAGATGAAATAAACACACCGGCACGTTTTCTATTCACTAATACAAAAAATGCAGTACTGCACTTGCGTGTTGTTGATGCTTGGTGCGTGAAGGCAATGAACTTTGCTAGGCAAGTAGAGTCAGACATCCTTATTTTTCCAAGCGTCCATTTCATTTCAAAAATAATTGAATGACAAGCTGCGTCCTCTAGATTAGAGGTAGCTGAACTGTTTTTCTGGCGTGCTATAGTTTGTGCGCGTATAAAACGCTGGTGGGGTCGATGGTTTGCTGAGCCCCGGCAAGTGAACTCCCGACGGCAACATTGCATCGATTATTCAAGGTAAGATGGCCGGCACATCTAGGAAAAAGAAAAATGTACGAGGACTATCCTCCGTAGGCATAAAATTGTGCTTAAAATAAATCTCTGTTATTCAGATTTATTGAAAGATACCGAGAACGACTGAAGAATATTTTTAAATATTCTGAAAAAGGTACTCCATCACTGTGACTGTCGAGAGTAACACGTCATAACGATAACAAGGAAGGGAAGAAAACAATATTGCTGAAAATACCTTTATTTGGAATGCTTAGACACTCCGAATAAATGCCTATCGACGCCTATCGAAAAATAATACCATTGGGTCAAACAAAGGAAAAACGAGCCCTTAAATTTCCACTTTTTTTTCTTCATTCATAGCAATGGTCTCGTTCTGGCACTCTTCATGCTTTGAGGTATATGCGAGGGATTATTGTTCAGGTGCCGGCGCGTAATAAGATCACGTGTCACACGACGCGAACAGGCAGAAAAAAATTCTTGCACAGTTGCCGTCATGGCTACTTGCGGCGCTGACTGACACTCCCACGTTTAAATGCACATATATACCTTATAAAGTAGACAGAGGGATGACCGCCGCTGTAGCTCAGTTCGTAGAACATCGGACGCGTTATTTGGAGGTCCCAGGTTCGGTCCCTGCCAGCGGCAAGTTATCTTTTCGTCAACTTTTCTTTCTTCACATTCACATTACCATTACTACTAATAACGTCCCTAAACTTTCCTCGGCATCATTGTCTGTTAGTTTTCATTAATAGCGTCCGTCACGGTGGATCAGTGGCTACGGTGCTCGGCTGCTGACCCGAAGGTCGTGGGTTTGATCCCGGCAGCGCCGGCTGGGTTTCGGTGGAGGCGAAATTGTAGAAGCCCGTGTACTGTGCGATGTCAGTGCACGTTAAAAAAACACCAGATGGTCAAAATTTCCTGAGCCGTGCACTACGGCGTCCCTCATCATAATATCGTGGTTTTTGGACGTAAAACCCCAGATATTATTATTATCATTCCTTAATAATGGTCCTACTGGTTTATAATGGACTATTTGCTTTTCCATGCCTGCAAAAACGTGTTGTGTAGCGGAAGCTGTAGCATCATCCGAGGCTGTGAAAAGAGTTCATAGTAAGCTGTGCTAGTCGGTAAAAATGCTCTCTTATGTCACCCTGATCAAAATGATGTCGCCGTTGCCGGGAATCGACCCCACGTCATGGAACTTAGGCAGCTCAGTATCCTAGCCGCAATCCTAAGAGGGTACGCCTCTTTTAATATTCGACAAGTGGACATGTGGGGACAAGACATACATTCTAATTTCCAGTGTATATCTACCAATCGGCTTTTTCTGCTCAATACTGCGAAAGAGCGAAACATGCGCCTGAAAGTTATCCTCGTGGCCATGACCATTTTCAGCCTGATTGCTGCGCGGAAGGCTGAGCATAGCCACAGCGAAAGCTGGAAGAGCGGTTTTTCTACAGCCATTTTTAAACGCTCTTGGGGAAACTACCACAAGCACACTTGCATGGCACCCACTATGTCATAAATCATCATAATTTTTGGGTAGTAGGGAAGCGTCCACTATGCCATTGTTCTTCATTCTTCGGAGAAGCGCGGTACCCGCTACTCACTTGTAAGGTGTTACGAGCACTTTGTTGATGCTGTGGCTGATGACAATGAAGAATTATTCCTGAGGTTTTTGTAATGGGTTCGAAGCATTGAACGACCCACTCGTTACGCAATTCGCAATGTGTGACGCCTGGTTGTTACTTTACTGTTCTAAAATGCTGTATTACACATCTTAACGCGATTCCTTACCCGACGTGAAGCCTGCATAGGGTTAGTTTGCACCGGAGTTTCATGCACCGGCATGGCACAGTGGTAGAATACTGGGCTGCCCCGCAGAGGATTCGGGTTGCAAGTTCGATTCTAGCCGCGGTATTTTTATTCTGTTAGCTTTTTTCTTATTTCGCGTGATAGTGGTTACGGACACCGGCGGTGGCAGTGGACAACTACGATGCCATAAGCGGCCCTTGTTGTGATCTCATTACACCTTCCGCTGTAAAACCGCTCAATTGAAACTGACAAGTCGATTTCCCTCTTAACGCCTGCCTCAAAGCCAAAGAATTAGGTATATCGGCTCCTTGCTGACGGTTTTGGATAACACAATGCCCCCCGTTGAGTGGAATCTGCCGGGAGAGTTTTGCTGACTGTACATCTGGCCCGTTTAGGTGGACATTTTACGCGCAAGAACATTTTTGTCTACAATACGATTAGCGCACAGTAATACAGGATAAGACAAAATCTAACGAAAACGCTGTGACTGACTTGAAAGTTCCACGTTGAATACTATCTGTCATACCAAATGCAAGCGATCTCTTGGAAGCGCGTTATCTACAGGCAGTGTCATTATCACATCATTAAACAGATCAGGCAAAACCAGTTCAGGCCACATGCACGGAACAAGTTGCGGTTCTTTGTATTTTCCGGTCATTTATTCTTCAGGGAACTGCGGATGTCTATCGACATTTCGTATTATCCCTTTTGTTCCGTGATTTATAGCAATCAGCTCTTCAGTTTGACAATTTGACAGCAGTTCGTTTGATGTATCGATCTCGTGCCCTCATTTATACGCTATTCGCGGAGTCCCAGGTATTATAAGCGCGAAAAAGTAAGCAATTTCCTGTTTCCTTCCTCCTGTTAATCTGAGAGATGAGACCCACAAGCGCTTTAATATAAAACAAAACTACGTTCGTAAAACACCCCTAGCACGTATTGTCACTCGAAACACAGTGAAAGGTAAGTGAACCAGAATTCTTAAAGAAAAGTCACGTTTCACGAGGTGCCTTTACATTTTTTTCTTAATACTAATAAGGCGCATTGGGGACGCATTCAACCAGACATGTGTTCTCTTGAATGTGCTAGATGAGACCATGCTCCATTTGTGCTTCAAGTGGGCCGGCTGGCCTCAATACTTTTGCGTTTTTAGAGAGCAGCAAGATGCCTCACGCGACCTTTTTTATATGTTCGTGCTTTAAAACACATTGTAATCTCCTTCACGAAGAACTCATTTAAGCCCTTTTCATGGCCTTCAGTAGCTACTTTTAGTCGCTGTGACCTTATCGTTGACGTGCACAATTTGTAACAGCTTCGTCTTTTAACGTTGTAAGAAACCTCTTCAAAACTGCAAAATGCTTTACTTTACCTGCCGTGAAAATGTAATTGAATGACGTTCCCCGGCCACTTACAACTCGTTTTAGCCTTCATGACGTGAAACTCTGAACAAGATTTTTTTTCTCCGTAGGTAATTCCTTTGCGACGACACCGCCATAGTAAAAACATGGCCGGCAGATCCGCCTTACTGATTCTAGTCGTCGCTATACTGCTTCTGTGTGGTAAGTGCGGACAATACTGACTGACTAAGACATCATAGTGCTGGTCTGTGCGTGAATAGTGTGCCTCTATTTCTGTTTGAAAACTTAGTCAGAGCTCAAGAACAGCGAGAGAAGAGCCGAAGAACTGTGGCTTCGCTTAGGATGATTCAATGTGTATTGCGAAATAGTATTTAGGGCTGTTAATTCGATGCTGTCAAAATGGCTGTGTCTTAGAAATTCTGCTGTAGGCGTCGGTGTCGGCGTCGTTTGTTGTGAGCGAAAAGCATGAAGCGACCTCGGGCCATCTACGGGGTGAGCAGGTGTTCTACCACAAAGCCAGTGCATGCAACAGTTTTAGAAGGAAACGCTACGCGTGTGTCATGTAAAGCGAGGTGTCTAGCCAACACAAGTAAAATTGCGTGGGTTGTTTAAAGGCCCAACCAATGCTCATCAATAAAGCATAATTATTCATCAACAGTAGTGACAGCATAAGCAATGTATGCAGATGAAAAAGTGCGCGTAATGCCTTACGGAGACTCAGGAGGTCTTTCTCGAATTCACACACAGATTCATTACGGCGTAGAGGACACTTCGTACCTATGCTTGCTGTAGGCCTTCTAGGGCAAATTAAAGGGGCCCTGCAACACTTTTCGAGCCGCGTTAGAAAGCTCTCCCGATCGATAGTCAACGCTCCTGAGAAAACGCGATCCAAACGATATAGCGCCGCGCGCGGCCTGGAATTCGCAATTATTTTCAAAGCCAGCTAGAAGTAGCGTGCTCTGGTTCCTACAAATGCTGCCATATACTCAAATTACTGCGCCCTATTCTCAAATTTCATGTCGTTGGCTGATTTGAGCATCGAGATCTGCAGAGTTGCCGTCGCCGCCGAGGGGTGGCAACACGCATCCGCGTGCGCGCTCGCGATCACACTGAAATTAAGCCACGCGTTCGAAGAAAAAAAGTAAAAGACAGCGCTGATGAAGGGACGCATCCTCCTGTCCCCTCGTTATTCCCCTCCCTGCGTAGATTTCCGGGCGTCCACTGGCACGAAAGCAGACAGAAAGCGCTTGAAGCGTGCGGCAAATTCCTGTAACTCTGCTCGTACTTGACAGATTCTAAAATTTTTACGGCACGTGATTCCTGAAACGTCATGCGCTATTAATGAGACTATTCCATTACAACCAAGAAAAGTGTTGCAGGGCCTGCAGGGCCCCTTTTGAAACGGCGTAAAGTTACAAACGCGCCTTCTGTGACGGAGCTGCTTGCAGATCTTCCTGTCCTTTACCGTGCCGTCATTCTTTGTCCGTACGCAATGATAATCCTCGTCACACCTTTTAAAAAATTCTAGAGATTGAATTCTAGTTCTGAATGCTTGTTCTGTCACAAAAAAAACGTAGCATTGGCCTCCTTCTTGTCATTGATCAATGCTTTGTACTCTCATAGTCTGCCAACGAAAGTCCTTAATCATTCGGGCAGAAATAAGCGAAGTGATGCACCTTCTAACGGTTGTGTACTCAAGCACGCGCCACCGACACTCTGTACCGCTGTTGTGGGGAGTGTAAATAGCACTGAATGTCGCAGATTCTTGTGTGACCCTGTCATGCAGCGACATTTTTGTGACTTTAAATGCAAAGTATCTGCAGAGCTTTAGATATACGTGCAAAGATAATCACATATGCTTCCTTAGTCCTAGTTAATGAAATGCTTCTATGGGTGCAGATATAATATACTGAATCAAATTTATTTCCTTATTTATGAAGGCTCTCATTCCGCGAAAGTTTTACAGCGAAAGCTGTTATGAGATTACAACAAGGGTCGTTTCTGCGCCGTAGTTGTCCGCCGCCGCCGCCGGTGTCCGTAACCAATATCACACGAAATAAGAAAAAAACTAAATAAATAAAAAACACCTGTGACCTAATGGGAATCGAACCCGGGTCCTCTGCGTAGCAGCCCAGCACTCGACCACTGAGCTACGCCGCTGCTTGATACTGCGGTGCAAACTGACCCTATGCACGCTTCACGTCGGGTAAGGAACCGCGTTAACTTGTATTGTAAAGCATTTTAGAACAGCAAAGTAAGAAGCAGGCGTCACACAATGCAAATTGCGCAACGAGTGGGTCGTTCAATGCTCCAACCCATTACAAAAGCCTCAGGCATATTCTTCATCGTCGTCAGCCACAGCATCAACAAAGTGCACATAATCCGTTACAAGAGCGTAGCGGGTACCGCGCTCTTATAAAGAATGACGAATCATGGCATTGTAGACGCGTCCCCACTACACAAAAATTATGATGATATAAGGCGTAGTGGGTACCATGCAAGTGCGCTTGTAGTAGTCGTCCCAACAGTGTTTAAAAAAGGCGCTAGAATGGCCGCTCTCCCAGCTTTCGCTGTGGCTGTGCTGCGCGTTCCGCGCAGGCCTGGCGGTTTTTTAGTGCCCCGTTAGCGGTATATATGCCAGACATCGTAAAACGTCTATTCTGGCACCCACATTTTCTCTTTCATGAGTAAAATTAGTGTCGCTCAAGCTCTATTAGAAGCACCCCAGTGAGTATTTTGTGGACAAAAGAAACCAAGCCATACCCCATTTTCCCTAATAGGTGTAAATTTTTTTCTATTCTTTAAGACCTGTAAAGCATTCAATTTTAGCGAATGCACAAGGCAATTCCAAGACTGACAAGAATCAGCAGCACATCCCATGCGTTAACCTCTTCTGTTTTTATGGAGTAGTCATTCCTACATTTTGGGAACATATGCGATCTCTTTAATGTGCTGATTGTTTCTTCAGTACTGGAGGAAACCTATAGATCGCAGGAAAACCTGTGTTGTGTGGTCTATTCTGTGTCCCGTTTATGTGCTGTTTAGAATAACTATGTGTACGTACCAGCAAGCCCGCCTAGCCACCCTTTTGAAAACCAGATCCTTTTCATACATTAAAAAAAAAAAGCGCTGAATAAATATGAGCTGAATGTTTTTAAATTATACGGAAGGACGCAACAGCGCTTCAGCGTATCCTAACATTACCAAAAGATATATGTTACTATAAATTCTGTGAGTCAATATGGCTTGTTGTGAGGCGATGTTTAAGCATTGTTCGTTACCATTTATTTCGTCTATCTGCATCTTTAGAAGGAAACGCAGTTATGAGGTGGCCGTCGGAGCCTGAAGCCGGTGCGAGGACCTTCTTAGAGGCATCGGAGCGTTCAGGCAGTGCAGACCACGAAGACTAAGGACGGGTGAGCAGCAATTGGAAGGAGAAGCCGACGCTTCTTGAGAGCCTTCCGGATACAAGCAGAGGGCAAGGATATTGTTGGATGGAAAGGGTCCTGTATTAAAGGAAGCGTCACGAAAATGGCTTGTTGTCTAATCAATCTGTTGTCCCTCCTGGCCGACATATTCAGGCTCTTTGAAAGCCTTAGTCGCAGGAAGGCCTTCCTGCTATATTGCCCTGAGTTCGGCGTCGCTTTATGCTAATTGATATTATTCATCAGGAAGTTCTATTCGACGAATCTGCTGCGAAGATGTGAACATATAGTGTAGCTGGGTCATTCCAAGTGAAATCTCCCAGTCCAAAATTCGACCACCACCAGTTTATTGAAAAAAAAATTGAGCTAGAAGGTGTACGAGTGTGGTTTTAGTACAGTATTTTCGTTCAAAAAAATTATGTGGTCATCCGACCACTCTTTGCATCTTCCTGCCAAAAAGGAAAGGTTACGCGGGAATAAATTATGCGTATTCAACTTTGTTACTGGTTACAACGACAAATTGTGTTTTAAAGCAGTCGATTGTCATTAACAAGCTTTCACGTGTTGTCACTAGTAAAATGTTATATTAATTTTCCCCCTTAAACAGGCTTCGCCAAGAAGCAAGCAATTATGCAAATTTAGACAATTTTTGTAAAAACGGTGGCAGTGTTTCAGACAGACAGACAGACAATGAACTTTATTGGGGTCCTGAGGGGCGACTCGGAACCCCTTTAAGGGGGAGGAGCCGCTGCGGGCAGCTCCCACGTCGGGACGGGCAGGCCGTGCCTGACCGCCGCGTCGCGGGCCCTCTGGACGGCCCGTAGCTGAGCGGCGAGGTCGGAGCTCTTGAGCGCCTCCTCCCACTCTGCTAGCCAGAAAATATTTTACCTCTTTTACCGTTCGACGTAATATCTGCTAAAATGTTTTCAATCTATTCAAAAGAACGTTTATTGAGAAAAATGCTCGCAATGTTGACAAAAGATGACTTTTCGGGAAATTCACTCGTAAGTTAAGGACCAAGTCTCTCGTGGTAAAATGTATGAGAGTGCTCATTATATGCACCACACTAGGCTGTTCTTTTAAAGCTATAGTGGTAACGTACTCTTGGCGATACCCTACCAGTTTTTGATGTCCTCTTGTGTTCCCCTGCAGGTGGCTAGGCGCGTGAAATGCGCAACTGCCGTACAACACATCTCTTGCATAGCTTCAGCTTTTGCGCCGCTGCGTGATTCTTCCCTCTTCCTCACAAGGGGGGCCGCAGATGACAGCTTCCCATTTGCTGGCCAACCTAAAGGAATATTACCCAGATACCACGCAATACATACTGAACACGAAACAAAAGCTGTCCGAGTAATCTGTCCCCTTCTGGTAGCCAAATACCTTTCAGAATGAACAGGCCGTGGTTACAAGTTAAAAAAAAGTCAAACGGCGACCTCCTTCTGGCACTCTGTGGCCAACTGCAGCTCACAACACTGCAAAACTTTTTTTTTTTGTATTTGGGGACATTCCTATTTCAGTAACTCCTCAGCGCTCGATGGACAGCATTCGCGGTGTCATCTCGAAAAACAACTCGCCAGACGTCAGCCAATGTGAAGTGCTTGAAGGAAAACAAGAAATGCGGAACGTGGTAAACGTACAAAAAATTTAATTAGGGCATGACGACAATTTTTCAGCAAGGCAACCAAGTTTTTCAGTCGGCATTGCAAATTTCCCAGACTATCGAAAATGGTTACAACGATACCTGTACGCGACCACACATTCTCAAGCCGTGTCCACGCTTCAAGTTTCAGTGGTTCGAACATATATCTGATTGTTACGGCGGGAGCACTACTTGTGGAAAGCGCAGTCCACATGACCATTCCTTCAACATTTGCAACTAAACATTCACTGCATCGACTTAGATGAGTAACACCCTGCCCACTCCCGATCGTGCCCGTCATGGAAGACAGATAAATAAATGAATGAACTCAAGGCCAAGTCGAACATATGGTTTCAATGAGAGCGCCATCAATTTTTCTACACCACAATCTGTCCGGTCTGTGCTATCTTCATGTGCGCGCCGGGTGCAGCAATAACTTCCTCGGCAGCTGTCTAAATCACACGCACTGGGCTTACAGCCACGCCATCAGTCCCCTTGGTGGACTCAGCCAGTGCTACTGCGCCAGGGCCACTGCTTCTACAGATAGGTGAAAACACTTGCCACAGTGTCCGCTCAGCGGTGTCATCCTGCGCAATGGCCGAGGCTACGGATACTTCACCACCAGAATAAGTGCCGCGCACGCCGAAGGACCGGAATCAGCTCTCTGTATTCCAAGAAATAAACAAAAACACTATTACACAAGATTGGCCTGCTGGCTCTATACGAAAATCCCTTTCATTGGACACACATCGCAATTTTTTTCCAAATAATGGCCACTGAAGTATCGCCACCGAATGTTTTGGGTCTCACCAACATCGATAGGGCTAAAGAACCATCTCGCAATTTTAGCCGGTCAGTTCAGGACATACGCCTCGGGTTTACACAAACGAGTTTTCCAAGTTTATTTGCCATTTCGGCAAGCACCATAACGAAGTTGGGTTATCCGGCAGAGTGGCAGTAAGATTTCATAAGAGCGCGGCTGGCCCGCAACTGCAACTTCGAATGGCCCTTGAGGCATTTAGTCCAGCAGTGATATATGATATGTTGAAGTACTTACAAAATTACTGAAACAAGGCTTGTTGTTTGGCTACTCGGTTCATGGTATCGTAAAGGTTTAAACCGCGCGATGAAGACGGGACGGAAAGAGGAACACATAAACACACAGAAGCGCAGAACTTCCAACTGACTTTATTGGCGGAAAGCAGGTGATTTTATAGCTTCTTCAATATAACGAGAACAGGGAACAATCGCGATGATACAGGTGAAATCAGCAACAAGGATGCGCGCGCATCACGTACATTGCAGTGACCTGATGTGTCAGTTTAAGTAGTGAATTTCTTCCCTTGATAGCGATGGCGAGGGAAAGCTTACCATTCCACAACCGAAAGAGAAATCGTTGAGGCGTATTTTATCGCAAAACTGGGAGATAGCTACGTAAGCTCTCCCTCGCTATCGCTATCAAGGGAAGAAATTCACTACTTAGACGGACACATCATGTCACTGCCCTGTACGTGATGCGCGCGCATCCTTGTTGCTGATTTCACCTGTATGATCGCGATTGTTCCTTGTTCTCGTTATTTAGAAGAAACTATAAAATCACCTGCTTTCCGCAAATACGGTCAGTTGGAAGTTCTGCCCTTGTGTGTGTGTATGTGTTCCCAGGGGCTCCGGAACCGGGGGGGGGGGGGGGGGCGCCCCCACAGGTTCGAAACCAGTGGGGGCATGCCCTCACACTCAAGGATGTTCGAACCCCCCCCCCCCACCTCGCCTTCTCCTACCCTGCATGGTGCCACCAGTGAGACTAGAGACTTTGACTATTTAAAGGGTGCTCCCTTCCTTCAACAAACGAAACGCAATTGTCTGGAGGCCTGTGACTTCTGGCACATTATTTGTCGGTGCTTTTGTGTGCGTAAAGAGCACTGCCTGTTTTCCTCTGGTTAAACATATCCTCCATCCTGAAGTGGTTCTCAAGGAAGCGAAGGCTAGCGCTCAATTCTGCAGCCCTTGCAGGAGCGCGTCTCAGCGCCACGACTTTAGGATGCCTCTCGTTCTCTCTCTCTCTTTCTTTGTTCATATCCAAGCCCACGAAAAGCAATCAGATAAAAAAGGTCCGTGTAAGCATAATCCCATATAAGCACGATTTTAATCATGAACCTACTCACGAGCGCAACCAGAATCTTTTTTTTTTTTTTTTTGAGGGGGGGAGGGGGGTTTGACCTCCCTTTATCTATGTTCTTGCGAGTGTTTGTATGGGCACGCATATACACATACAAAGAGTATTAATTTCAGGGCGGGGTGGGGGGGAAATGAAACCCCAAACCTCCTACTAGCTTCGTCACTGAACTTATCGCTTGAAATGGTCGTTTTCTTCCAGTTCGGCCCAGACCACCTTGGTACTCCACACGTAATCGCCGTAGTAAAAATCGAAAAGGGAAAGCTCGGCCCACCATCTTGTTGCTGAAGGGTTGCGATTGAGAAGGTCTGTACCAACTCATCAGGCATGTCAGCATCCATGCATACGGCGAACTTTCGTGGGCAGACGCCGGGACGAATTGACGATTGGAAAAAGAAAAAAACCGCCAGGCCTGCGCAGAACGCGCAGCACAGTAACAGCGACAGCTGGGAGAGCGGCCTTTCTGGACCTTTTTTAAACACTCTTGGGACAACTACTACAAGCGCAATTGCATGGTACCCACAACGCCATAAATCATCATAATTTTTGTGTAGTGGGGAAGCGTCTGCTATGCCCATTATTCGTCATACTTGGGAAAAGCGCGGTACCCGCTACACTCTTGTGACGCATTATGTGCAGTCTGTTGATGCTGTGGCTGACGACGATGAAGAATTATGCCTCAGGCTTTTGTAATGGGTTGGAGCATTGAACGACCCACTCGTTACGCAATTCGCATTGTGTGACGCCTGGTTCTTACTTTACTGCTCTAAAACGCTTTACAACACACGTTAACGCGATTCCTTACCCGACATGAAGCCTGCATAGGGTCAGTTTGCACCGCAGTTTCAAGCAGCGGAGTAGCTTAGTGGTAGACTGCTGGGCTGCCACGCAGATGACCCGGGTTCGATTCCCGTTGTGACATAGGTGCTTTTTTATTTATTTAGTTTTTTTTTTCTTATTTCGTGCGATATTAGTTACGGACACCGGCGGCGGCGGCAGCGGCGGCGGCGGCGGCGGCGGCAGACATCTACGGCGCAGAAACGACCCTTGTTGTGATTTCATAACAGCTTTCGCTGTAAAAGAGTTCAATATAGGATTTCTTTCAAGTTTCCTTGCTTATTGTTTTTCAACCAGAAAGTCGTTGAGAAACTACTTTCTTTTTCTATCAAAATCCGTTACCCCTCCTCATTTGTCCTCTGTGTATTGGTACTTTCCCAATGACGTTCCCCGATCATCGTGCGTAGGATGGGGGTTCAATATGACATTCCCGAAGTAATTTTTCAAATTTTCAGAAAACTTGGAGGTGTGGACGTCTTCACTGCAAGTAGAAAGTGTCACTTTTGAACTCACTGTTGCTCACCAAATTAACGTTCGCGTTCCTACTAGGCAGACAAAGTCGCCCTCTCGGAAATGCTTGCTGCAGACACCTGCGCCGGACTTCGGTTCATTGCCCTTTCTAAGCTTTATGAGCCATGCATCGCGATGTTCGTTATCCTTGAGGTAAAACTAAATATGAAATTAGACGCTGCTCCTTTGCATGCGTAGTGCACTAATTGTGCACATAGCACCAGAGCAGCATGTCACCGCAAGCATTGGTCACGCTTTCCAAGCTCTTGTTTCAAGATGCCAGTGGAGATGAAGTAGTTGGGAAATTAGGATTGAAGTGGGAAGCTCAAAGAAAAAAAACGCGCTCGGGCCGTCAGCTTCCCGTCGTGTGGGGCAAGGTTCCGTGAAGCAAGGTGGCATCACGATCCAACTTAGCACGTCACAACGACTGACAGGGGTGGGGCTAGTGCGCAATACCACTAAAGAGATACAGGAAGTAAAACTGTAATGGCAAATGACCTTATTATGATCACATTCATGTTATTCTTACTGTGAACTGAGCTTTAGCAAGCGAGAAAATAGCTGTAAACTCAGGAATATATATATGTACTAACGCCCCTTCAACTTTCTTGTAGTGATCACAAACGCATTCCGGCCGTGATTCAAGAGCTATTCATCGTGATACCATCATCACTAGTTTTTATTTTTGCTTCTGCCGGTGAGCGCGGTGATAATGGCGGCTGCCAGGTGTATCTTTACCCAGCGATGTTGACATCGTTTATACGAGTGAGCTTCGTAGTGATTGAGTGTCGGATTTCACACGTGTTCAACCCCTGTCCCGCAGAGAACTATAGGGCTTCGATGGTTTTGATAACATGGTATATTTCTCTTCACTGGCAGCTGCCCTTCGGATGCTCTGCGTGGCTCTGTGCGGCCTTGCTCTCACTGCCATGCCTCGCCTCTCTTCACTGCACAGAGCCTCTGCTACAGCCCTCCCAAAGGAAATCGCCATTAATAAAAACACAAGATGAAATACGCTTCTACATAAACAGTATTCGGCAACTGGACGCCTGGCATGCTGTCGACGGAAACGAGGCTCCGCTTTCCGTCGGTTGCTGCCAGACATCGTACGCAGAAAGAGCTGCCGCGAGAGCACGGGGGTCATTTCAGATTCTCTGAAATGAAATCTTGTTTCCATGGCGAGATCTTAGTTGCGAGTTTCAAAGTCTGCAGCCACATCCATCGCGGCAATCACGAAAACTGCGACCATGCAGCGGCCATTTGCTCAGGTGGTGACGTAACGTGGCGCCTTGTAATTCTCTGAGAGAAATGCGATTCGTGACGACATCGCTTCAACACCGAATCTGGGGGAGAGAAATTCAGTAAGAGATATTTGGTGTTTCCTTACGAAGATCGCCACTGATAAGTCATCTTTTCAGTTCCAACCAGAACTTCGCGCGTTCATATTTCTCATTAGTGTCCCTTTAACTGGGTGTGCGTATCGGAGGCCCAAGCGGGAAAGTTACACGAGAAAACATCGATACGCTCATGTTTTCCCCACCACCTCGAGAGACAATGCCGACAAAGAACATTGACTTCACTGTCGGCTTCAATGACGCGGTTAAGCTACAAAGATACTTCATTTTGTTACAGCTCAGGACTTCGCGTTTGATGTTTCACGTAAACGTGTTATGGTGACTTCATGAGATGGCGTCATATGACCGCGCCTGACTGGTGAGGCACAAAACACAAGAAAAAAAAGGCCGAGGGTGCTGTAAGCGAACTAGATAGGGAGTATCTATTCTCCCGGCAGCCGAGAGAAACTTCAGAAAATAATTTCACCTGACAGTCACGTTATATTGATAACCGGACACCTTGTCCTCATTGGTGATAATTTCCTTAAGGTATAGTGCTAGTACACACACACACACGCACCATATATATATATATATATATATATATATATATATATATATATATATATATATATATATATATATATATATATATATATATATATATATATATATATATATATATATATACCGACACGATGCGACATCAGCCCCGAGACGTCGTCGCCCCCCACACATCATATATACTTCCGGAGCCCCTGTGTGTTCCTTTTTCCGTCCCGTCTTCTTCACGCAGTTTAAACTTTTACGGTCACAAAATTATTCTTTTTCCTGTGGAACTATAGTTCTCCCTTTAGTATAGTCTATGCTGAGGCATGGGTAACGAGTTTTATTATTGACACTGCTAAACAGTTGCGGCCTCCAATGTGTACAGAGGCTGCGCCGCCGCAGAAGAATTACACATTACAATTATATATTCCAAAACTAGGTCCGCGGGCTTGGCAGGACGCGTTATTGAATAATTTTGGGTTGTTCCCTGGAATTCAGACCCATTTTCTCGGTTGTTGAAGAATTTCTTATGCAGTCCAACTGAATCCGCTACAATATTTTTTTCCCTTCTTTAGTATTTACTTTTTAGCTATTGGCTATTCCATCGTCCTGCTAATACTGCAATGCTTAACTACACCTTTCTACAGCCGATACTCTACAGTAGCAATCGTTCCAATCTTGTCGAAAAAATATTGAAGGACACTTTGTACATTCCAAAGTGTGTACGGCGAAAGCGTGTGGCCATTCGACTGACTATCCCATGTCTTTTTTTCTTTTACACTCTCAGTGGGATAACACACAAACCTAATGTGTGCGTGTTTTCTTGTTTATTTTTTTACGGCGAGTCGCACCGACTCGCTTGACTAATCTTCGTCCGTTCGCATGCGTTCGTATTTTCTCGCGCTTTGCGCATCGTGCAAATGCCATCCGCGTTCCAGCGCTTAAATTGACTGACCCTTTGTAAATTCCAAAGTGTGTTTCGCGAACGCCTGTGTCCATTGAGAAGGCGTCGGTCAGAATGATTCCAAACGCTTGGCACAGCGACGCTACGCAAGCAAAGCGCGAGCGCTGTAGAGTCCGACGCGACCGGCGTCCGTTTGCCCACCCCGGCGGCCACCTGGCTCCGTGTCAGGGCTCGGACGGACGGACGGACGGACGGACGGACAGACGGACGGACGGATGGAGGGAAGGACGGACAGACAGACAGACGGATGGACGGACACCGGACGGACAGACAGACAGTCAGACAGACAGACGGACGGACGGACGGACGGAGAGACAGACAGACAGACAGACAGACAGACGGACGGACGGACACCGGACAGACGGACGGGCGGACACCGGAGGGACGGACACCGAACGGACGGACGGACACCGGACGGACGGACCCCGGATGGACACCGGACGACACCGGACGGACGGACGGACGGACCCCGGACGGACGGAGCCCGGACGGACGGACGGACACCGGACAGACGGACGGACACCGGACAGACGGACGGACACCGGCGGACGGACCCCGGACGGACACCGGATGACACCGGACGGACGGACCCCGGACGGACACCGGACGACACCGGACGGACGGACCCCGGACGGACACCGGACGGACGTGAGCATGAGACATTAAAGGTTTTCGCCTTAATATTCCGTCTGGAATAACTTCGAATAATCTACCCATTTTCTGGTGCCTCCCGCGTAGTGGGTAGATGTACCATGCAATGGGCAGCAGAAAAAGCATGTTTCCAGCCCGGACCTTGAAATCGACTAAGCGAGGCCAAGCGATGTACACTCTTGACCCAAGAAGTTCCCAGAAGGTTCAGATGCATCGCACGCACCGTACAGAGCAAAACAGCTTCATCCGGATGAACCTTCTCTTAGAAGCTTCAAGGAGACTCAGAAAGGTTGGAAAGGAAGGGTCCGAAACAATAGATTTCTGCCAAAGATACGGACGCTGTGTACATGCCAGGTACGAGATGCCTACTCCAGCTTGTAATATGCGCCAAAATGACGATATGATTTTGATTGTGGTAAAATTCTGTTGTTGCAGTGAGCGAATACTAAGACTGATGAATGGCGCAAATCTGTTGTCCTTTACAGCGAGGCGGTTTACATAAAGCCCATGCATTCCCGGGTGCGCTATTTTGACCGGCTCGCGTCCGCATGTAGACACCCTGTGTAGAAAAAAAAAGCGGTGTGACAGCCAGAAGCGCGTCACTGATTGGACGCCGAATTCGGGCTAAGGTCGCCTACTGGTGGCATGAGAGTTGATGATGAGGAAACGTTTATTAAAGGGATTGAACACCACTGCCCTGACAAGAGGGAAACGCAACGCGCGTCGTGTCTTCGCCGTTGGCCGGCTGCAATTTTTCGCGGGGAGAGTGTAAGTTTGGAACGCGGAGTTACGGCCACGCTAAGCACTCACGCGTCGCAAAGCTACCTTTGGTATGGATGGATGCTATGAGCGACGCCGACGCTGCGGGTAAGGTCACCACCTGGCAGTGTGTAAATGCGTCGACAAAATTGCACTTTTTCCTATTCGAAACGCGCCGAATGGCACGGACGCGTAGAAATGACGCTGTGAAGAAACTAATCGTGGCTTTCACAGTTATGATGTATTACTTTACTTTAGCAAGAGCACTGTAAGAGGACAGTGGTAGATATAAAAGGCGCGTTTGTAATGCCTAAGAAGAATGTGACCGTGGCGCAGTGGATAGCGTGCCCGGCATCTCTTCGTGCGGATCAAGAGGTCGTAGGTTCGACGCCGGGTGACGGAACTTTTTTTCTTTGTCTTCTGATCATGTGTATTTTTTCGACATCATTTCCGTGACGGAAGTACGTCACTGAAATCTTGGTGGACCCCGGCATAAAACACTTTCGTGTTAAAATAAGTAGATTGCACAGCTGTCGGAGTGCGCCGACGCGCTCACGCGGCAGTGTTTGCCTTAGCGTCGTGTGGTTGCTCCTGCTGTAGTAAGACGCACAGCACTGCCAGAAAGCGGAGAATTCCCGCCGCCGAAACTGCACATCGAGTTCCCTCCGGAGAAACAAGCTAACCAAGCGAAGAGGCCTCGAGACGAACAAAGCGAATACAGAAAGCGAAAGCGGAGAATGCGTCCAAAGACCTCGATTTCCAGGAAGATCTCCACCGTCTTCAACAGCTCACGCTGGAGAGACGAGGGGTTTGTAGAAGAATTGAGAAAACAGCTTCGCTGGTAACCCATCCCCATATAAGTATGGCGGGCTCATGAAATTTTCACTGATCACTTCACACTCCGTACTTAACCTCTTCAGTACGTGTGACCCCAATTAGGGCCATTGCTTCGAGCAAGCGTAGTGAATTCTGAAGCAAATATTTTTTTACCTTCAACTTGAATTTCTTGCGTGGAAGGCATTACTTTACAAGAGAGCGGTTCATGTCGGGTATCTGTGACGCACGGCGGGTTTGGAAATGGCGTTTCCCAGAAAAGTCAACTTTTACGTCCTCGCAGCGCGTTAATAGGATTTTCCATAGTTTATTTTAACCCAGTATGCGTGACAGCACTGCTGTATGGTCTCCAATGAAGTTGTCATCAATTCTGATGCATAGTCTGTGTTCTCAATTGCAGTTAACAGTTGTTTAAATTAATTCGATAAACTTTAGATATTTAAATTTAATTGGTAAATAAACTAGATTTCGCGAATGTTTTTTTTTTTCATTGTTCATCCGAAATAATTTTTTTCCCGTTTGCTTGTATGCACCAGAGCAAAATAAAGAAGTTTGAAATAAACTGACCTGGAATAGACGCTTTAGAAAATTCAGCGCCACCTATCGAATGAAACCGAAAACATGTTTTTTCCGCCATGCTTGGTTCACCCACGGCGATGCGCGCAGCTGATACGAGTACGCGATAATCGCAGCAGGCAGTTCTGACTCGCTGCAATCCCTCTTGCGTGGTTTTCTGTGTACGGATTTGACCAGTAGGCGAGCCTTGGCAATGCTGTTGTGTTGCTGTGTTCCCTTCTGCAGCGAACGGAGCGTCAGAGATGAACACGGAAACAAGGTACGGCCGCCCCTTTTTTTAATCTGAACGCGCGAGCGTCGACCGCCCAGTCGATAAGCGGCCGTTTAACGGAGCACAACGACGAAATGAACGAGAATACGTGCATGCCTGCGATGAACAGTCCTATGCAGCTGTCTTCTGCTAGGCTGTTCCGGGAACAGGGCCACCAGAACGCCCGGAACAGGCGCTTACAGACTCGGCGGTCGATGCTCGCGTGTTCAGATTAAAAAAATGGGCGGCTGTACGTGCGTCCGTGCGTTAGCCTATTCGCGTATTGAAATAGTGAGTGTTTACTTTTAAAATGCGCCAATAGCGTACCGTCAGACGCACGAACATGTGCTAGCTCGTGCTTACATTGGACCTATAGTGTAATGGGGTATGCGGTATGGCTGATAACTGCGTTCGTACCGATTGATATGCTGTGCGGTTATTCGTCACCTCTTCGATAGCTGGGCCTGTACGTACGTACGGCTGGACAGAAGTGACCGTTTTATTTTTCGACCAAATCGCTGTTCGGATGGTCTTGTAAACAATCAATATTTCATCATCGGAACAGTAAGTGCACTTTTCTAAAACACTGGCCAGATGTGCCGCATGCACAGCGCCTCTTGCCACTTTTTAAACGCCCTGCGAGCGAACCACTGCTTACGATGCGACGCTTTCTCAATCCACTGTCGCCCTACAACTATCGCTGTTACCGGTCAGCATTGCCGGTGCAGGTAATAGCTATGAAGGGCGCGCACGCAGCGCGCTTCCGCTACCACGCGCATAGCTGACAACCTGCGTAAGTGGGGACCGTAGGGCCTTATAAGCACACTAAATCAGTTAAAGAACCGATAAATTGTCGCATTTTGCCGCCACAATGTTCATACTATCGCGAATTGGACACTACGCGTATAGTTACGTGCAGTGAGCGGCGCTGCTCGTACAGTATAGCCAAACGAATATGCGAAAAAGCGCCGTACTGCACACGAGATGCCACATTACACACGGCACAGGGTAATATATTTTCAACCGCGTCAGTAAAGAAGCAAAAAAAAATAAATAATACAAGGTCACTATCCGCGCTTTGGCAACCGGGCTACACGGACCGAACGCAATGCAGCTTGTAGCTGCGCTGCGACGTGCGGCTCGAGGGGCCAGACACGCTCTGCCTGGCGCAGTAGACGTCAGCACTCCTTTGAGAAAAGCTGTCGGGAATAACCGACAAGTCCGCAAGCCACTCGAGGTTCTCGCGAGACATTGTCGACGTGCGTTGCTACTTCTCGCTGCCGCCGCTGCCCCGCCTGTAGCACCGCCGCCTCGCACGAGTGAACAAGATATGGCGGCAGAGCTCCCGACCCATGTTGCCAGACTGAATTTTCTAAAGGGTCTATTGCCTTCTTGGATCTGAGGAGGTTAAGGCGATTTATCTGCTTTGAGCCTCTCTGCAATGTTATTGATACTGTGGAGCAGCTGGCTGAACGGTGTGACCTGACGGTGTCAGAAACCATTACTGCATGTCGTCGATTGGGGAAACCGTTGTCAGTGTAGCACAATCGGTGCACAGGACGGGCGGACAAAGGCCAACCATATTTTCAGCACTTCACTGCGGGCAAATTAAAATAGATGGTCCCAGAAACGGATGTAGAGCTATATGGACTCTATACTCTTGCATACTGCAGCATAAAGGTGTACCCATCAAGCAAAGGTTTCCTCACGTACATAATGAACGTGAGGGTCTAATGCTTGAAGACAACAATTGTTTTTTTATAACTGTCTGTTTTTTTATAACTTTACAACGTGAGAGAGCCACAAATGTTCCTCACAAACGTTAATGAAAATCCTACTATTTCGAGCGTAAGCTGCGTTGTGATAGAATTGTCTTCTACTCCTATAGTATTAAAAGACGCTGAAGAAAGTGGGCGCAAAAAATATACGCAGAGGTGCACACGCTCCCCCCTACAGGATAAATTTCAGTATATTACTGTAAAACGGAAAGAATACGTCAAGCTTGATGTTTTCTACTGGTTCGGTAAGCTTTATCACTTAAACGCAATGCATCCCTTTGGTGCTTCTGGTCGGCTTGTTGGTTGTACATGACCTCGAGAACAACAGCGCAAATCTTAGGAAACACGGAAAAAGAAACAATGATACACGCAACATAGCACGTGTATTGTTTGTGTCTTTGTTGGTCGGTGTTTCGTAAAATCTTGGTATTAGAACCGCCAGCCTTGACTGGTGATTTAATTCTATGTTGCGCGGTAAATCAGGGGCATTCCTTGAGCGCTCTTATTTCACCAGGCTCCGTTCGGATCCTTGACCTTTGATTATTAGCATAACGCAAAGGGGAGGTAATAAACTTCTCATGTTGGACAGATGCTGTCACTTTGAAATTGGAACACTAAATATAGAATGAGGCGAGATGGAAGTAACGCGTGACATCCTAAAAACAAATTCCAATGGCACCTTATCAAAGTCGATTTGCGAGCGTACCAGCATGTGAATATCGAATCTATTAGACATTGATGAAACACACTGGCACGTGTTCTACTCACTGAATATCGAAGAATGCAGTTACTACACTTGGGTGTTGTTGATACTTCGTGTATGAAGGCAATGAACCTTTGCTAGGCAAGTAGAATCAAAGAACCTTATTTATCCAACCGCACATTTCATTTACAAAATAATTAGCTGACAAGCTGGGCCCTTTAGATTAGAGGGAGCTGAACTGTTTTCCTGGCGTGCAATAGTTTGTGCGCGTATAAAACGCTGGTGTGGTCGATCGTTTGCTGAGCCCTCGCAAGTGAACTTGACGGCAACAACATAGCATCGGTTATTCAAAAGGTAAAAGGTATGTCATATCTAAGAATAAAGAAGAAAACGTACCAGGACGCTCCTGTAGGCTTAAAATGGTAGTTAAAATAAGTATTTATTACTCAGAGATATTTAAAGGTACAGTGAACAACTGGAGATTAATTTACATACTCTGAAAAGGTTCCAGCCTCAAATGAAGATTTTAACGCACCCCATATCTGTGAACG